>NQII01002243.1:26623-124674 GCA_002778355.1 Clitarchus hookeri | reverse complement strand
AGCGATACTCTATTTTCGCGCCGCTGATTGGTTCAGGCAGGCAACGGCATCGAATGGTCAGCTAACAGAAGAGGCGCCGTAACGGGTACGTACAAGGCATGGGACTCGGCTACAACAAGATACAATTATTTTGTGGCGGGGGAGATGTTTGGTAGATGGGTAGTATTGTATGCGGGTCGTACAGATAAGGAAAAATAGGCGCGGATGACTCACCCGGTATATACATTGGCACCTACTTATACTACATTTGTGAATCTAAGCTATTGAACATTTTCAAAACTGAACACACATTCAGAAACGGTAGTAATTTTTTCTGAAGAGTTAACAAAGTAGCTAGAGACAACCATCCAGTTTCAATCATTTAAAATTGTTTTATTTACTTGTTGTAGTCACTATGTAGCTAGGTCTGACTTAACGTTTCGCCGCGGCCGCGGTTGGTGCAGCGACCGGAGATAGAGATAGCGGCTAGAAAGCTCGACTCCCACAAAGGCGAACCGGGCTCGTTTTCCCGGTGGGTTCGCTCTAGAATTGCACTCGCGTCATCCCGAATACGTTGTGTGGTGTGTGTTTTACCACTGCGCCATCTCGCTCGATGTTACCACTATATCGCACCTTGAATGTAACACAAAATGCGTTATATACATTTCATGAGAGTACAACAATTGTCCCTTTTCATACAATATTTACAGTACTATGTTAGCAAGTGTATTTTAAGTAATAAAACTGTGCTAATTTATACCAGTGCACAATTCAGTACTTTAAAAACACATTGCTCAGTAAATATGAAAAGTTAATGTGTACTATCAAAATCGGTTTACTATACTGCAAAAGGTATTTATCTGCCGTACGTCAAGTAGAAATAACTAGAATGTTTGGACAATCGTCCACTGTCATGTAATAGGTATAGTTATTCGGAGACAAAAGTTACAATCTCTCAACTTTGTGCTTTACGATTGTCTTGCCATCAGTGTGTGATATGATAGCTGTGGATCCATTTATGATTGTCTAGGCTTAACTCTGAGAAACACAGCAATGGTTTATCTCTGAAGGAAAGTACTATTTTACGTTGCTGCATCTAGCGAAGCGTCTGCAATAAGAAACCCGTTTCACCACAAGATAGTGAAACTCGGGCAGCCTTGAGAAACAGTTACTGAAGTGCGGCCGTGAGGTGGGAAAACAGGAAATGTATTTCCGCTCTCATATCCTCGCATTTACAGTATCTCCTTAGCCATCACTATAAAAATATACATCCTGTTCTCTGTAGTCAGCTCACGGTTCACTGAAAACACCTGAAATCACGATAATTTTTTCAGTTCTATTATTTGTCTTGAATATTAATATTGCCATGCCTTTTATAACTAAAACTCATGCTTCCTTTATGCGATACTGTATATCAATATGTAAATATATATATATACTCAAAGTTTGTGAAAAATACAACACCAGTAAGGATACATGTGAGTGAAATGAACTTTCTAACACAGATTAGGTACATGACAATACACAATTAATTAGGATTACAGAACTGTAAATGATCTCTCTCCTTGAGAAATCAGTGTGGTGTGAAGCCCCTACGTGCTGCAATCAGAGCCTCTAGACGCCGTGGCATGTAATCAACGAGGCTCAGGATATTTTCCTGTGGAATCTCCTTCCACGCTGTTTGTATGCGAATCCACAAAGCATTAACATTGGTTGCTGAAGGTCAGTGACGAACAATCATATCCCAGACATGTTCGATGGGCGAGATGCCAGGCGAACGTACAGGCTAGGGAAGCGGTGGTACCCATCGTTCATTGAAGAAGGCTTGCACATTCCTTGCTACAAGTAGCCTGGCATTTTCCTGCTGAAATATGGCATGTAGAGTTGCCTGAAGGAGGGGCAGTACCTTGGGATCTAAAACCTCTCTGTTATAGTAGTTGCTCTTCAGATTGCCATTAATACGTAGGAGTCGAAATCGCATGTTGTATCCAATGGTGCCCACGCCATCACACTTGGCGTTTGTCCGCTATGCCGCTACATAATGCAGGCAGCCAGATTGCGGTCACCACAATAGTGTCAAACATGTATGCGGCCATCACGTGCCCATTGAAGTCTGAGGCGTTTGTGGTTTCTGGACAATGGAAGCCTGACGCGATGGCTTGCATGCCACCAGCTCAGCCCGCAGCAGACAGTGTCAAACCGTCGACCGTCGAGGCAGACAGGTCCACACCCGCTGCAGTGCTCCAGTGTCGAGTCAACACTGTGGATGACGCTGTACGGGCCGTTACGGCCATGCGGACAGTATGGCGGTCATCCCGTGCTGTGGTCACATTGCGTGGTCCAGTATCCGTTCATCGTTGCGTACGACCCTTTTGTTATCTACTGATGCCACACATGTATCACTGTCGTAGCAGCATGCCCTGTACGAGCTGAAATGTCACGGTATGACAAATCCGTTTCCCGGAGACCGATTATTCTTCCCTGTTCGAACTCACTCACATGATGATATGGTGCCCTTTGACGTCAACGAGGCATACTTGCATTTGCTTTCACTTCGTTTGACGGCCCTTCACTGACTGAGGTTGGCGTAACACGGACCTTTTCGGTCAGACTCGAGGGGGCGCTGCTAGGCATGAGTGTACGCCATCTCTCTGCAAACGTAATTATTTATTGCTGGTAAACTGTTCTACACAGGCCCCGAGTTTAGATTCATTCAGACCATGCTTTATGGGTGTTGCAATTTTCACAAACAATAATATATATGTGTATATATGTAGTTATATATCACTATCATTCTAAATCTTACCCTAAATAACTTTACTTGCATAAAACCAGAATGTCTTAAAACTACCATGAGCTGCAATAATAGCTGCTACCTCCCGTGGCATTGAATCAAACAGGCCATGGATATGTATGTTTCTGGGAATTACCTGCTAGGCTGCTTATATTTGAGTCCACGGTTAAAGGTGTTTGCTGCCGGATAACAATGGCAGGGTAGTTGCCGAGTGACCTTTTCTTAAACATGTTCTATGTGTCACATGTCGGGTGAACATGTGATTGCCTATGATACTTAATTGCTCCCCTAATAATTACGCTCATCGTCCGTACACTAAGATACTGGACAACACATTCTGAAAGATAAAGTTTACCTTGATATCGTCTAATGCTTTTGTGGCCATCATTTTAAGGCAAGCATGTGGCATGTAGCTACTCTACACGTCAGTGGGTGTATTAATGTATTAATTGTAGACTGAATCGTCGATAATTCAGGAAAAAAGTGTATCATCCGTAAAATATTGGATACCCTCAGTCCTCTGCGAAACAAACAGCAACTAAACATGGGGACAGGCAATGCCAGACCAGTTGCAGTGTTCCAACGTTCTGCTAACACTCGAGACGAAGCTGTTATTTCCTTACTGCCATTCGGATGAGGCGTCTGTTATCCCGCGGTGTCGTCACATTTCGTAGTGCAGGACGAGATTATCGGTTTGTCCTGTTCTCTTCAGTCTAGTGTGTTTGCAGCCTTAATATTACTCGGCGATTTACGAAACAGCAAAATTGAGGAAATGAAGGAATAATTTCTAGAAATAATTATCGACTAGTGATTTGTGTGAAATATCTCATTGGCCTGAAACTGAAAGAAGAGGAACATGGAAACGTTGTTAAAGATTTGGAAGAACAACAATTAATTTAAATTCTGGGAGCACATGTGCTATTGCTGCCATTTTGTTACCAAACAAATTTTCTGGGCAGCATAGACTCATGTGTGATTTAACACTCGTGAAATCAGATATATTTGTAAACCAATCCTCTCTTCCTCTATCAAATTAATATTTTTTAGGGCGTACGTTCATTAGTGGACGAGATTTCTACTAAGAGCCAATTAAGGCCACGCTCTGCGTTGGTTTTTGTCTGTTTGTCTTTTTGTTTTTAGATAGACTCTGGAAATTATTTACATTGTTCAATTAATGTGCTGAAAGTGTTTAATTGAGCAGGACTTACAGCAAAACCCATACAAGAACGCCTAGGCAGCAATAACATTTAAGATTAATAAATTAGAAGGAAAGCTGTTTATTAATCCCGAGAATATAAGGACGATAATAAATTTTCTCAAAGCTTAGAACATTAAGGGGGCAGGTTACTTTTATTATTGTATAGTTTTCCACCAAACCCATTAAAGAGTTTTCAATAAAAAGGTGAGCGTCGTTTTAAAAATGCGGACCTCGCCTGGAGAGCCGGCCGAAAATATGTATTTTACAAGCTAAAATCGTTGTTGTCAACCTTAATTTTTCCGTTGTTTTATCCTTAGAAAAAAACTACACTTCAGTTCAATGCAAACTACGAGGCTCTAAGGGCAGATTTCTGATGCACAATGGAGAATCAGTCAGCGCCTATAGAATTTGCTAGTGAATTGTTACCTTCTCTAGGGAATAATATTACGGATGTTTGGAACTAAGTTCTTTAAATATCTGGACGTAGAAATTTTTGATTAATTACCAAGAGAAGATTTGAATTTGACTCCTAAATTCCAAGATCTCTGTCTTATTGACTAGATATTAGTTGACTAGACATAAATTTATATCAAACATGCCAAGACGTTGACAGTTTAATTGCTGGCTGTTTCTTTCGAATGACTTCTTCAAAGTGGGAGGAGAGGCTGCCATAGTTGAGAAAACTGAGGAAAACTGATCATGGAGCGATCTTTAAACATTCTTCGCAGTAGTTTGTTAACATACAAGAACATCAATTACAATGCTCGGATTACAACTCAAAATATAGGAAATAAGAGGCAGTGTTGTTATACTTAGAACGTGCATTGTATGACCCATGGGCTGAATCATGGTTGTGTGGAATGCCATTGCTGCTATTGTGAGAATGGTAGATGACACTACGCACCACATGTACTCACGTCTGACTTTGCGCACGCGACACTCGTAGCTTCCTGCTGAATGCTACGTGCAACAGACAGCGCGCTGCGTCCGATGAAATGGTCAGTGTGACATGTCTGCAGATAACAAATGTATTGAAACATTGCTATCTTCAACATTAACAATAGTAAAAGCACAAATTAATCAATTCAGCCAGATGCCTATCACACGACTGCTATCAGGCAGTCACTACCGTATGTGCGATCATATGCCAAGTGGTGTAACACCTTCTTGTATTTATGTGGGTTGCCTACCTGTCAGGTCAATCACCTTCTGTTTGAAATTTCCGTATGGATTTTTCGAAAACGGTCCATATGAGAGTGTTCCAACAATATGACCTTTTCTATTAATTTAATTTATAAGTACGATTCATAATTTGTATTAACGAATGGTTTAAAGGTCACTGTTACAAAGTTTCATGCAAACATTGGAGGGCAACCTCCACTCACTTAATAGAAGGGGTTGATATTACCAAATGCGTTTCAGTGATGTAAGTTGTCCGGTATACAAATCACTATTCACCTACTAGTTACTTAATTGCAAGTGGTTTATTATGCTTCAACTTAAAGCATTTAAAAATACTACTTTTGCGTGGCACAGTTCCCTTAATAATCACTCAAAAGAAAAGTCGTACACAAGTTTTCGTTTTATATTTCTTTACCTGGCGGAGTTTTTCGGTGTTGTTCACATACATCCTAAATCTACAATTTTTTTTTTTTTTTTGTGATTTTGATTTTTTCTCTATAATTTTCAAGGTTGAATGTCAAAGTTCCTCTATCCAAGACGGCAACAGTTCGCTGAAAAGTCAGCGCAAAGGTTGAGTTCGCCCAGATTAAAATTGTGGTCTTGTTCCATGTTTCACTCTGGCAGAGAAACTACTCTCTCTGTACACTTGCTCGGAAAGAGATGAAGTTTGGAAATAATGGTGCTGAATTTGCATACGATATTCAGGAAGATGAGCGCCCAAACATTGGTACGCGAGTCACACCAAGCAGTCCCAACGGACGTAATGAACGGCTGTTCACAAACCCATATGATTTCTACATCAGTCCAATCTTAACGTTATGTCGTTTTTCTGGAAGCAAAATGAATATCTATCCAAGCGGGTTTAACACGATGCTAATGGAATAAAGAATATATAAAAGACTATTCAGAAGCTGTGGGTAAAAAGTGTGTGTTGATTTAATGGTTTAATATTTACAAATTACAATTTTTTACATTAAAATGTTGACATATTTTAATAATAATTTCACGACATGAAAACCATTGAGAATTAATTTTAATTACATTATTTATGGTATGTTTATTCTGATAATGCTCGTAAATTTTGAAATGATACATTTGAATGTGTTGGGCTATGGGAGATATCTGCGTGATTTGTGCTAGCAACTGTCCTGAATTTGTCATTACGGTGTGAGCGCCGCGACAATACTTGTTCTGGGTTCAAGATTCGGGCAAGTCATATATGTAGGTGCATGCCAAGGGTTTGTTCATCGTGTAAGGCGTTCCCAATTAGCGTTGTTGGTATAAAATCATGGAACAAGAGAGTATTAAACACTTTGGCGAATCCCGAGCAGGGTACCGCGGTTCATTCTGGCGGGCCTCTGTGGTACCTGTTATGTCAGCTGAGCGTGAGGTGGGAACACGTGAGCGAGGCTTGCACATGACTTGGCAGTGAGATCAGCAGCAGATAAACTAGATCACGCCAGTTACGCAAGTGGCAGTGGCAGGGAGCGCGGCTCGCCCTGTCCTGTCCTGCGCCTCCCGACCAGCTCTTCCGTCTCCTGCTGCCCGACGTCATCCTCCCCCTGCGCGTGTTTCCAGCTCTGGTTCGTGATCTGCCTGCAGAATTGTCAACATCACGTGTTCAAACAGCGTCGGGCATTTCTGCGACAGGAACATGCTTTTATAAATAAATAACTATTACACATTCAGAACACGTAGTTGCATTTAAGGGCGCCACCTACCATACCTGCAGCTACAGAATTTAATTGGGGAATCAATGTTTAAGACATTTTTTATCAACGCCATCATTTTAAAGAAAACCATTTTAAAGAAAAAAGTTTCAAACTAAAATTATTCTACGTGACATTTTTCAATGAATACCGGCAAGTTAAAAAAAATCTCAATAAATTTTATTTGTATTTTATAATTTTTCTAAAATTAACATTATAATTTACATTAAAACAGTGATGATGAAATTAAATTATTTCTAAATTTCTTAATGAAGCGGTATTTTCTAATAAAACCAAGGCGTTATTATGTTTTTTGTTTGAAAAGGCTATTTTCAAAATTATTGCATTGAGAAAGAATATCTGAAACATTTCTTCCTCATTTTGACTGCGTGGTTGCAGGCTAGGGAGGCAGAGCCTTAAAAATGTCCAAGGAAATCATACAATCATTTATAAGTGCGATTTATGCAAAAAATAAGTTTACTTCTGTTAATGTTACGTGATTTTGACAGTTATAGAGCCAAAACAAGTAATTCACTCTCTAAGGTGAGATGTGTTTTACTGCTTAGGTGACATGCTCACGCCGACTCGCATTGCCTCCACGTTCGCCGTTTGGAAGCACGTCACAGTTTTCGAGGAGGTATCACGTTAAACTTACGACAGCGATTATATGCCCTGTTCGAATTATTAACTTTGTGATTTCATAATTTTCCTATGTTTCAGTTAAGATGCTATTTGCAGTCACTTGTTTCGCTCTCGTAACAAAAAAACGCATGCAGTCATAAATCAAAATTAATTAAAGGTGGAAAGATGCTTAACTTCATGCGTAATTTTACATAAAGTCATTTATGAAAATTTCTAGTAAAACCAAATTTAGGAATGTATTCCACAAAGCATTCATTGTATTTAATTTAAACGAAGTATCTTCGTTGAATTATTTTTAAAGCGTCCTTTCCACCAAATATTTTANAACGGACGTAATGAACGGCTGTTCACAAACCCATATGATTTCTACATCAGTCCAATCTTAACGTTATGTCGTTTTTTCTGGAAGCAAAATGAATATCTATCCGAGCGGGTTTAACACGATGCTAATGGAATAAAGAATATATAAAACGACTATTCAGAAGCTGTGGGTAAAAAGTGTGTGTTGATTTAATGGTTTAATATTTACAAATTACAATTTTTTACATTAAAATGTTGACATATTTTAATAATAATTTCACGACATGAAAACCATTGAGAATTAACTTTAATTACATTATTTATGGTATGTTCATTCTGATAATGCTCGTAAATTTTGAAATGATACATTTGAATGTGTTGTGCTATGGGAGATATCTGCGTGATTTGTGCTAGCAACTGTCCTGAATTTGTCATTACGGTGTGAGCGCCGCGACAATACTTGTTCTGGGTTCAAGATTCGGGCAAGTCATATATGTAGGTGCATGCCAAGGGTTTGTTCATCGTGTAAGGCGTTCCCAATTAGCGTTGTTGGTATAAAATCATGGAACAAGAGAGTATTAAACACTTTGGCGAATCCCGAGCAGGGTACCGCGGTTCATTCTGGCGGGCCTCTGTGGTACCTGTTATGTCAGCTGAGCGTGAGGTGGGAACACGTGAGCGAGGCTTGCACATGACTTGGCAGTGAGATCAGCAGCAGATAAACTAGATCACGCCAGTTACGCAAGTGGCAGTGGCAGGGAGCGCGGCTCGCCCTGTCCTGTCCTGCGCCTCCCGACCAGCTCTTCCGTCTCCTGCTGCCCGACGTCATCCTCTCCCTGCGCGTGTTTCCAACTCTGGTTCACGACCTGCCTGCAGAATTGTCAGCATCGCGTGTTCTAACAGCGTCGGGCATGTCTGCGACATCAACATGCTTTTATAAATAAATTACTATTAACTTATTCAGTACACGTATTTGCATTTAAGGGCGCCGCCTACCATACCTGCAGCTACAGAATTTAAATGGGCAATCAATTTTAAAGAAATTCTTTCTCAACGCCATCATTTTAAAGAAAACCATTTTATAAAAATAGTTTCACACAAAAATTATTTTACGTGACATTTTTCAAGGAATACTAACACGTTAAAAAAAATCTCAATAAATTTTATTTATATTTTATAATTTTTCTAAAATTAACATTATAATTTACATTAAAACAGTGATGATGAAATTCAATTATTTCAAAATTTCTTAATGCAGCGGTATTTTCTAATAAAACCATCGCGTTATTATGTTTTTTGTTTGAAAAGGCTATTTTCAAAATTATTGCATTGAGAAAGAATATCTTAAACATTTTTTCCTCATTTTGACTGCGTGGCTGCAGGCTAGGGAGGCAGAGCCTTAAAAATTTCCAAGGGAATCATACAATCATTTAAAAGCACGATTTATGCAAAAAATAAGTTTACTTCTGTTAATATTACGTGATTTTGACAGTTATAGAGCCAAAACAAGCAATTCACTGTCTGAGGTGAAATGTGTTTTACTGCTTAGGTGATATGCTCACGCCGACTCGCATTTCCTCCACGTTCGCCGTTTGGAAGCACGTCACAGTTTTCGAGGAGGTATCACGTTAAACTTACGACAGCGATTATATGCCCTGTTCGAATTATTAACTTTGTGATTTCATAATTTTCCTATGTTTCAGTTAAGATGCTATTTGCAGTCACTTGTTTCGCTCTCGTAACAAAAAAACGCATGCAGTCGTAAATCAAAATAAATTAAAGGTGGAAAGATGCTTAACTTCATGCGTAATTTTACATAATGTCATTTATGAAAATTTATAGTAAAACAAAATTTAGAAATGTACTCCACAAAACATTCATTGTATTTAATTTAAACGAAGTATCTTCGTTGAATTATTTTTAAAGCGTCCTTTCCACAAAATATTTTAANCATTCATTGTATTTAATTTAAACGAAGTATCTTCGTTGAATTATTTTTAAAGCGTCCTTTCCACAAAATATTTTAAGAATACTATGTTAACGCAATTATACAAATATTTTCAAATTCGAACTCAATATGATGGTAAATTTGGGTGTTTTTAATTGGTTTATTTATCATTTTGTATTCCGTTACATAAAAATACGTCATTTTTTGTAATGAAAAGAAATGAAGCTGCGCTACCGTTTTGGTATCGTAATTTGAATAATTCGAACACGATATTATCGCGGCACAATACTGTTTTTTTTCCATTGTTTCCATTGTGAGTGTTCACTTCAAAGCTGTGGCGTATACAAAGAGGTGGGGAAGGGGCGGTGTCACAGGGGACATGAAACACCCCCCTCTTTCCCAAAAGAAAGCCTTACGTTGACATAATAATATCATGTTATAATAAAATTATATCAGAATCGTTTCAAATACTGATTAAATTTAATAAATTTAATATTGTTTCCTAAAATGATGTTGGGAGAGTGTCCTCCCACACCACAAATCGAAAGTATATACTTTCACATCTCCCCATCACCAAACTTAAAGTATAGATCCGCTATGCATCAATGGCGATGCATATACTTCGATACGGTCACGGTAAAGTCTCCCTTTCTCTCTGGAACACTCCATAATACTTAACCACAGCATTAATGAAGTTGTATTGTATTGTATCGTATCGGCAGTAAAGCGCGGATGGGTTCTTGAAACGCATTCTACACACAATATGCTGCCACGGTTCAACGTACTGTTAAAACTAAGTTGTACGAGGGCAAAATACATTTTTCTCTTCCCACCTGTGAGCTCAGAGTTGTATGCATCCAANTGTTAAAACTAAGTTGTACGAGGGCAAAATACATTTTTCTCTTCCCACCTGTGAGCTCAGAGTTGTATGCATCCAAGTTCGCCACTGCATTACCGGCAGTTATTCCCCCAGGTTAATTTTAACAGCTTCGTCCTTATTGCACACAATACAGGCTGTAAAAATAGGTATAAATTCACAATTATTTATTTTACGTGTTACGAAGAAAAAATGAATATTACAGCAAAGAAAATTCAGCAGAAGCGTATGGCCTCCATTGTTCGTTGTACGCAGGAAAGTCTGCGTATATGCATTCGATTTTAATGGTAAAATATGATTATTCTAACTTGACGAGTACCTACGAAGTTTTCGTTTTGTTAAACTAATTTCATTTTTATTCATCAAACCAGAAATGTTTGTGATAAATAATTGCACCATTTTAATCGAACCGATGACTACACTCCAACGCGANTGTTAAAACTAAGTTGTACGAGGGCAAAATACATTTTTCTCTTCCCACCTGTGAGCTCAGAGTTGTATGCATCCAATTTGGCCACTGCATTACCGGCAGTTATTCCCCCAGGTTAATTTTAACAGCTTCGTCTTTATTGCACAGAATACAGGCTGTAAAAATTGGTATAAATTCACAATTATTTCTTTTACGTGTTACGAAGAAAAAATGAATATTACAGCAAAGAAAATCCAGCAGAAGCGTATGGCCTCCATTGTTCGTTGTACGCAGGAAAGTCTGCGTATATACATTCGATTTTAATGGTAAAATATGATTATTCTAGCTTGATGAGTATCTACAAAGTTTTCGTTTTGTTAAATTAATTTCATTTTCATTCATCAAACCAGAAATGTTTGTGATAAATAATTGCACCATTTTAATCGAACCGATGACTACACTCCAACGCGATCAATGTCCTATCTTTTAATATCTTTCTAAAATTATAATGTAGTTAGTGTATTTTCTGGCTCTCTTATGAATGCTTGAGATGCTTTGTAAACAATTGCGACCAGCTTGTTGCCAGTTCCGCCGCGAAATTAAGAATCGTCTTTGTCTTAATTTAATTTTTTGAACAGAAACATTAGGTTTGGCGATGACAAAGAGTGAGTTAAGAGATTTGAGCGGATCTTAACAGCGAGGCCTAGAGAGCCGATGAGGGTTATTGAGGTGAGTATGGAGCAGCGCCGGAATGAGGGGGTGGAGGAAACCGGAGATCCCCGAGGAAATCCGCCGACCAGCGACATCGTCCGGCACGATTCCCACTTGCGAAAATCCGGGAGTGAGCCGGCCGGGGATTGAACCCGGTTCGCTTGGTGGGAGGTGAGCAGGCTAACCGCTCAGCCACCGCGGCCCCGCGATGACGAAGAGTATCTAAAAACAACCCAATAGGGACAATCAGCCGCTGGTCACTGGACCAAATCATTCTACATATCTGTAAAGTACAGAACATTGCTGAAGTGACGCAAAACAACGCCTGTAATTTTTACCTAATATTTAACGTTAGATTTACACTGAGGAATTCGGCAACAATTATGAATGTGCTGCATATTAGCAGTAACAAAGTAGGCTATCAGACATCATGTTATAAAATTATGGCATTTGGTAAACTAAAAGTTTTTGTGTTTATTATCTCGGATATGTTTCAAAGTACGGAGAGGTGAAACCACGAGAACCTGGAAGTATTTTGCAAGTCTGAGGCACTGAACTAATAGAGTGATAAGGGCGACATGAAATGTTCTATTGCCTCTGTGCGCAAAATTCTCACTCAAATGTTAGGCAGACTGGTATTTCTGCATCGTGCAACCATAAGAATCCAAAAGGTGACCCTAACTCTTTATAGCGCAAAAATACATTAATCTCATCTTCAGAGTTTACGTTGTAGTATTTATCACTTTCGAAAACACAATTTTGAGAAGATAATCGGGAGACGTACGTGCAATGTTTCTTTAATTATATTTCACTAAAGGAAGCTGAATAGTTCATGAATAAAGGGTGGATTCGTAAAATTTTTTCGCCCCTATTTGTACCGTACGTAGGAGGACTGCTTACAGCATTGGGGTCAGCGTGTGGGAGACATGATTTTCACTTCTACTTGTAACAGCAACTATCCAGTTTTTTTGTTTCCATTCAGTGGTTTGTACATAGAAGCCCCTATTTTGAGATTGCTTTAATTGTTTCCCTTCGGGCACAGAAACTAATTGCAGACTAACTTACTGGCCACGCATGTGTGTTTTGCTGACAAATACACCAGTGGTCAGCTGGGACCTCTCCCTATTAGTCTAGTACATTTGGCTACCATCCGACTCACGACCTCGTGCACGCAAGTCAGGCATGCTGATCTCATCACCAACAATGCTGGATGCCCTCACATAGGATATACCAATGTGTATGTCTTGTTGACTGTAACTGAATGTGTTTAAAGTCCCGAAGCTGATTATATTAATTTGCATAAATCATTTATTTCAGTTTAATTTTTTTTCATATTCATTTTCTTACATATTGTTACAGCATGGTTAAACATAACAGTAATTTCTTATAATTCCACAATTATTGATAAAGTAGTTCAGTGTGATTGTACTTAGCGTATAACAATTGGTCCACAGTAAGGATGTAGTTTGGTACTTTATACACATTTTCTTGGTACAGATTCAAAAACGAATTTGGTACAGCTTCAAGACCGAATGCGGTGGGATGAAGTATGTGTGGAGCAGCAGCGTAAAGGATAGAGGTGAGGAAACAGCAGTACCCAAGAAAACACGCGCAGTTAGTATTTATTACAGCACTTCCCATTCACACGAGACTCCTTGTCAGAAGATTCTGTACGGCGACATCAGTGAATGAATCACAGACCCTCACAATTGAGAGCATTTGTACCCACAATGGGTTTGCAGGTGGTGCATATACGTTTCAGATATTTGTTTCTAGTGTATGACACAATGATAGTCTTTTATTTCCAGCTTCTTTCGATATGAATACTTTACTATTGACAGTGAAATAAACACAATATCAAAATATTATATAATATTTTTTTATTAAAAACAAGAGGCTATACAAAATCTTACACAGTGCTCTTTAACAGTATGTACAGTAAGGGATTTTCAAAAGTAGTTTGTAAATTATAAATGTAAATACGCGTTGACACGCAAGTGACCTAAGTATTAAATAACTTATAACTATGCACATGCTACATATATTTGTCCATTAAGGAAAAAAAGTAAGAAATATAATTGAGGAAACTAATAATTTTTACATGCAAATGTGTTACGAAATGCACACTTGGAAACGCTATTTATAAAATAAGAAAAAGGTTTATAAATGAGAACAGTCTTTTTACATCATTTACTGGCATCCTGGACATTCTCAGTTGGTACATTAATACTTAATCTTTGTCTTCTCTCACAATTTGTTCTACGCTAACTACATCAGAACTGTTTTCAAACAGATGGAAGTTGAAAATACACATAACTTGTTTGTACTATTCAATAACATTTATGTGAAATGCAAATGTAAATTATTTAGGGTAAGGTTAAATGTAATGACAGAGGACGAGATTATTTTAAAGCCCTCAAAATTAGGTAATAGCACGCAATTTACGCTACTGAAACTAATAAACTAACAAAGTATCAGGAATATTGATTTATTAACTGAATGAGTAAATAATACTGATATTTGTAAGAACCTATTCATAAATCTCGTTTTTACATTTAGTTTTAGATCAATAAAACGTTCTGTTGAAAACAAATCTCGAATAACCACGTAACTGGCAAACTACAAATAAAATAACTGTAAGCAAAATTTAAAGTGAACCCTTAATGGCGTGTACAAATACATATATTATTCCTAGGCTTTTTACAATACATTTCGCATACTTGTATGTATGATTTGTTTGGAAGGCCGTGAGTGGCATGATTGTTCAGATGCTTTCTCACATTGTATTTATAAAAGGGAGTAGTAATAAAATGTGATATTATGGTAAGCTGCACAATCTATATAAATCAGAGACAAATGTTGTACTTCATCAGAACTACGCAGAGAGAAAAATCAATTTGCCAAATTATATTGCCCAAATTGTGCAGTCTGATCGGAAATGTTCTGGGCAGAGGAGTTCTTCCCATCTCAGGAAAAAGGGTATTTTTCAAAAACAATTTTCTACTGCTATCACTTGCAAATAGTTGGTAGTGATGGCTGGAGATCAAACCTATTTCTGATACATAAATTATAATCTCCTTATCGGAATGTAAAATAATACACTATGACCATAAAATACAGACAAGAGAACTCATCTTCAGTGACTGAGTTGGTAGGTGGGAAGGCGAGGCAGAGTAATTATGTGAGAACAAACTTTATGTAATCCCCCCCCCCTTTTTCTATATATAAAATAAGTCAGTTACAGGAAGAAAGTTACAGAAGAATGAGAGCAATCAGCCACTTCAGGTAAAGTTTACATGGACAAAATGTAGGACAAAATACCAAACACAGCTTCTGCTGTAGGGGGAAGGAGTCTGAAACCCAGTGTCCCCACAACTGGATGACCACGAGTAGAGGTGGTTTTCCCACGCACGTAAAGTACACGCTTTACGATTTGATCACTTTTATAACGTAGAACATGTACACTCGTGGTAACACGGACGTATTATCCAACCAGAAAGCAATACATTTGTTGGAGTCTCCTCCTTTCCTTGGATCACGAACTGCCGTGGCTGCATTACTCTTTCTAATGACAGCGCTGAGGTTACTGGGCAGCAGGAAGTCATTCAGAAACGCCAACAGCCAGTTGTAGTGGTTTCAGTGACGGAACACTCGTCAGCATAGTCAGTAATACAAATAAATTGTCTCTACTATACCCGATGAGTTTTTTGTAATTTCGTTAGCAGTTGGTGTCCTTTTCGATGATACTGTATTACTTGCATTCAGGCTAAAATAACTGAATACTAAGCCCCCATACTCTCTTCGCATCCTCGGCAGAATACAGCAGCACAACAGATTCTTGATTAGAATTATCGTTTTTTTACCACCACCATTTTCGAAAGTCTCCTACGGCTGAGACCGCATGTCATTCTATTCCTTATATTTACGAAAAGGGCTAGTTATGTGCAAGTCAAAAGTCTCTGCTAGCTCAAGAGAACCGACTCCTCCTTATGGCGCTGCTGGATTATCTCTGGTTGGGGTCAACAAACGCAAGCAACTCCCGAGAGGTGCCCATGCCAGGTTTACCGAAAGTGAGTGAAGAGATTTGGGCGGCTCTTAACAGTGAGGTCTTGAGAGTCGATTTACCGAAAGTGGTGTCTATCTGCCTCCAAGGATGTGTTTGTACCATGGACAATCGTGATGGTTTCGGCCTGTTGACGGTATGGGAGGTTATGGGTCGGCGTCTCCCTCGGGAGGAAGTTTTCCGGGCGTTTCAGGTGGTGTGGCAGTACCATGCTATAGTAGCCAAGACTGGTTACCGCATCNTCGGGAGGAAGTTTTCCGGGCGTTTCAGGTGGTGTGGCAGTACCATGCTATAGTAGCCAAGACTGGTTACCGCATCGACTCTAGAAAGGGTGGATGATGCGGTTCTTATAGCCTCTCTCCACTCATGGAGACCCAAGGCTACCAGGGACACCACTGTGCTTTGCAAATTGGGCTTCGCAGCCCGTCTCCTTATGGGAACCAGTTTTCTCGTGGCTGGTAAGAGGTATCTGCCGTGATGGGATGGCTTCGGCTGATAGTTGGTGCCTAGACCCGACCACTTGGCGGGGTGTTGGACCACTTGACATTCAGGCCGATGGGGCCCAAGAATGGAATTTCCTGTGTGAAGAAATTCTAAAGTATGGTAAAGGTCAGTGTCCGATGACGGCTTCTCCAACTGCGCTGCTGTTGGGTGGCGATGGCAGGGAGACAGTGATGAGGCATGGGAGAACTCTGGAACCGACGGGTTCAGACCTCCGGATTTTGATCATGACAGAAACTTTCCATTCAGAGTCTATCGCACGCCACCCGTTTTACTGGTGGTTGTAGTTGGTTGGGAGGTCAGGCATTGAAAACCCACTAGTGTTATGGCAAATAAGTGGGAGCACGGGCTGATCGG
This sequence comes from Clitarchus hookeri, assembly GCA_002778355.1. Classification (NCBI taxonomy): domain Eukaryota; kingdom Metazoa; phylum Arthropoda; class Insecta; order Phasmatodea; family Phasmatidae; genus Clitarchus; species Clitarchus hookeri. Next base: position 108,004 of record NQII01002243.1, on the reverse strand, counting down.
GTTGGCCCAACCAGAGGTTCTCCCTAGTGTACGGATCACCAGAGGTTGGACTCGTGCTGACAGTGGTTGACTCCGTATGCTGGAGGAGGTCAGGAGAGATTCCCCCTCTCAAAGAGAGACCAAGCGGTGAGCGGTAACCTGCTCCGGTTGTGTCCTGGCAAGACACTAAGGGTATGGATAGAACTCTGGCAATACCACATGCTTGGTATCTGAGTACGAGGGCCCGAGACCTTGTGATAGGGTGTCTCTTGGTCGTTCTTGTGAATCAGGTTGGGGCTTTGGATTTGGTTACTTCAGGTGCGTAGCTGGGACACCTGCGATGAGAGGGCCCGACCCCTCTTCCCCACCGATTGGGTGGTCGTAGCGCGGAATGGCCTCTGGCTAAGAGGGCTACGTAAAAATATAAAATTACAATGGCCGAGAGGCTACGTATACTTAATACCTAGTATGTTGGCGATATGGTCAACATAATGCCTGGGCGCTGTGCGCACCATTGTTGTTCTGGATTATACTCCTCTTTTAACTTAAAGGAACGTGCACATGAGACTCGACTGCCCACACGCTGTACAATATACAGATAAAGATGTTGGCGGTATGGTCGACTCCTAACAGTCAGACCATTGGGGCCCAAGCAGGAAATTCACACTGNTACAGATAAAGATGTTGGCGGTATGGTCGACTCCTAACAGTCAGACCATTGGGGCCCAAGCAGGAAATTCACACTGAAGGACTTCATACTGTATGGTAATGGAGGAGATGGGGTGGATGGTGTTCGCATCGGCTGGGCCACCCTGGTCCAAANCAGGACTTCATACTGTATGGTAATGGAGGAGATGGGGTGGATGGTGTTCGCATCGGCTGGGCCACCCTGGTCCAAAAGGCGTTGGAATTAGTCCGGTCTGTCGGGAATACACACAAATGTCGATGGAAGGGAAGTATTATCACGGACTGACATGTAAAGGCACCGTTTGAGGTTCCCTCGTGATTTGACTGGTGAGTGCGGGGGTTTGACGGGCCGCCTACTGACTTCAGTATTAGTCGGTCTGCCTGGTATCAGAAGAGGTAGGACTCGTGCTGGTGGTGAGTTAAAATTTTCTATAAAGATAGAAACTTCCGTAAGTGGTTTTGACCAGTTTGGAAAAGAGAAAAAGTTCAAAATCAAGAGAATGAAATATCCCACATGGCTAGAAGGAAGTAAGATCCAGGAAATTCAATATTCAAAAATGTCCTCCTGCACGTCAGTGGTTTCAGCAAGACGTGTAGACTCCAACTAAGATACCAAAATTATCTTTCGTCAGTGAGTGATCAGCAGCATCAGAAACACTGCTCAGTAATCAGATCTTTTGATAGTTTAAAAGGAATGTAGCCCCTGACTGGTGAATTAAGTGTGCGGAAGATGTCGGTAGCGATGTGCTGGGTCGCTGCCGGACTGCGCAGGCGCACGCAGACGGAGAAAGGCGGGAAAGTGTGTGAGGCCAGCAGATGCCAGCTGGTCGGTGTGCGGAACGGCCGCCAGTTTCGCCACACGGCTGGCCGGCCGGGTGCCACCTCCCGGCACCACACACTTCCTGCACTCTGCACTGCACTGCACTTCAACACTCCTGAAATCACTACAGGCTAATTAATACTGAGGTGTTTCCTCACCACAGGCAATGGGGTGATTCCTTCCCCGTTTCTGTTTTTCTGAGCAGTCTGCTCCGTCTTTAATGACCCCGCTCTCGACGAGAAATTAAGCCATGCCTGCCCACCTTGCCCCACCTTACTCGGTGTTTGTGTTTCAACGTAAAATAATGCCTACACAAAACCATCCCGTCAGGTGAGTTTTCCAGGGAAAGTACGGGAGGCGTAGAAGGATAATGAGGTAGAGTGCTCATGCAAGCTGCTGAGTAGGTACTCGCAGTGTTCCAACATTGATCTGCTTTTCTGCCAATAGCGCCATCAAAAAGAAAGCGGATAACACTTGAGGTTAGACCGATTTTTATATTAGTAGTTGTTTTGAGATAAGTGTACACTTTCTTTAACCTAGTATCAGGGAAATTAAATTTTTTTTTGATATTGTGTATTCGTGGTTTCTTTAGACTTTTTGAATGAAACCTTTGAAAAATCACCCCATGCATGACGTGTTTGGTTATTTCCTAAATATGTCACGTAGCGTTTTATTCTTCTGTTAACACTACAGCCCAGTATTTTTTGTTAACTTGGACTTTTACTTACATTTTATTAATGAATAATAATATTTAATTTATAATTAATATCAATAAAAACAGTGAGGAAATAAGCGTGCTGGTAATGACTTGTAGGAGATAGTTCTTATGCAAAATATTACACTGAGTGCGCACGAATTCGGTGCGATATCCTTTTGGTGTAATTTTTTAGGCTGTGTTAAGATTTGTATGTACGAGGCGGAGGAATATCCAGGAAGTAGAAATTAAGTATGCCTCCAGAAAAGTTGGAAGGAACCGTGAATGGACTATAGTTAAAGTATTTTACTCATATTAAAGGGTGGGTACGTTGGGCGAGTCAATGTTGCGGAAATGCGCAGAGGACAAAAATCGGTCCACCTCATCTTTAGTCTGTAAGGAAGAAGGAATTTCGGGAGGGGGGGGTGTCCTCCCACGGTCGCGGGATACGACAACCGCCGGAAACGGGACTGGCGCTGCCGGGTGCGAGCAACGGCGAATTCCCGTATTAAAACAAGACTGCCGCGCGCTTTCTCAGGGTTTCACCCTGCTCCGGCTTCCAGCTGACTCGTAGTTCGCAGACGCCGCTGCCTACCTCGCAGCCCTGCCCGGAATATTCTCAGTATTTGTCTTGCTGGGATACGCAGCTAATTGCATGCGCTTTCTCCTCCAGTGGTTACATCCGGAAGTGACGAGTGAGTGTAAAACGGGCGCCTATCACTGGAAACCTGACCTCTGGGAATATGCGCCGTTCATAAGGACACCTGATTCCCGGGGAAAGACTAGACGATTTAAACTGCTACGAGTCTTAGGTGCCTACGTGCGGAATATCGGAGAAACCTAGCTGTAATTGGTCTCCTCAAATACCACACTGTTTACTGACGAAGATACACAGACAAAAACTAAAGTTAAACTGCAGGTGCGCGAGTAGAATATTGAAATATGGCCTACTCGAAACTCTTTTTATCGCGAAAACCAAGTGTCGTAGACATTGAACTAAATTCAGCATACATCTGCTACAATATTATGGTTACTTGTAAATCATTTGATTTTGTAGCAGGCTATTACTATAAATATGGAGTATTTCGTTGTTTTGGCTAATTTCATATTCCCGAAAATAACTGCTCCCTAGAGGTGCATTAGGTATTTATACGTTAGAAAAGGGCACACAGAAAATCTTGATTTTCGGGGTTCTAGATTGTAAAATATTATGTTCAAACAGATTAGAACAACTTCTGAAGAGATGCCATCGAAAAAAGGAGTGTTGCAAGGAATCCAAATCTATAAGGTACACGGCCAAATTGTGCTATTGATTGATCAATTGAACACCCAAACATAATCGAAAGTCTCGGTAAAAATAGGTTAATAATACGAATCACTACTTGGTGGCTGTGTAACATAATGTATCCTAAAGACAACATATTATTGTAGGTACGAGTCTCCGCTGGGGAATAAGATGAAAATTCTCTGCCTCATAACTGTGTAAACTATTACTTTTTAAAATTACGAGTTGAGAATGAAAGTGTTTTTACCATCTTTCGGCATCAAACGGGGTTGGTTAGTTATCACTATTTAATGCAAATTGAGTGCGCGGTGACACAGAAATGGAATAAATTTTAGGCAATGCTCAGGTCAGTAAATAGCAATCTAATTTTTCATTATTACATATACCTATGCTAGAAAATTATCAACCAACAATATATCTATTTCATTACTAAATTCCTGTTACCAACATCTACAACATGAATGGCGAAGTTGTTCGTAACGTCTTCTTACGGCTGCTTGTATCTAAATCCTAGGCAAGGATTTGATATGCGTGCGTTTATTAGATGTAACATTGATTCAGTGTAATATGTAAGAGGCCCACGGATAAGTCTTTCAGCATGAAACGGGAAACTCATAAGTCGTTGTTGATTGAGAAATACCACCCTTATTTCTGCGAAATCCTGTGTATACCANCATGAAACGGGAAACTCATAAGTCGTTGTTGATTGAGAAATACCACCCTTATTTCTGCGAAATCCTGTGTATACCAATAGAAACATCCCACCTATGACGAAAGTCAGCAAACGTATATTTGTTTTTCGAAATGGATCAATGGGTTTCTGATGTATATGATTATATGAGTGAGAGATTTAGGCGGCGTTTTAAAAATGGCGTATTCAGACCAAAGGGAGGTGAAGGGAGAGGTATAGGCGCAGTAGAAATGAAATGCAATGACCAGGGAGACAGAGGATTTTATGAAATCTCATCATTCAATTGTAACGTCCGCCACGTTTCCGGCACGCGGAAATCATGGTTTAACGTCGTCGCGAATCGAAACCCGGTTCGCTGTAATGTAGGATTAGTGGTCTGACTGTCACGCCACCATTGTCCCATACAAGTAAACATTCCTAAATAAATATAATTGTAGTTATTAAAAAAACTAACACATGACAGATCTTATTCATATTTATTACTTCCATCGTTTATAAATATGTAACATAATATTTCAAGCAAGAAGCTGTTTTAAAATGTGCGAGTCATGCACGCGAACACGCAACTCAGTGCTGTGTTTCACATTAAGAGAAGTGTTGAAATACACCTGCCAGAAATTGCGTACACTCATTTGCAGACAACAATTACCGTTTCCTGTTCGCGAGTTGTGGGATGTAATCGCTTTGAGAACCTTTCATCAGTTGGTTCCCACCTGTACAAAATTACGTGTACAAGGTGAGTCAAGGACCGCGTAAGAAGTGACGTTCAGAAAGTTGCCGAAACATTAATTTTCTTTTAGTCTCCTCATTAAGATAAATTAGCTGGGATTTTGACTTAAAACTAAGTTCAATATTGCTGAGAAATATCAGAGAATAAATATTAATATAATACCAATATGTTTATGTTTTGTTCTGCCAAATATGTGCAACAGGATCATCTACTCAGGTGATATGTCAAAACTTCAAATACGCATATTTTTCTTGAAATTATCAAAACGTCTCTTGTAAGAACTCGTAAACTGAAATTAACTTTTAATATTTGTCCTCATTGCAGTTGGAATACAGTAATAATCTTGCCACTCTCAAGTGGCCCCACGCCAATGAAACACAGACAACTAAGCAGTGATTAGCGATATAATTTTTCGTCCTTTCATTGGTAAAGTAAAGCCCTTGAGTAACAGTAGAAAGTGGAAGAGTTAGTTACGATTGTTGTAATTCATATACAACTTATGTTCACAGATAATTAGAAAACATTAAAATGTTCCATGGGTATCACATCCACAGATGGAATATGCACGAGGAAATGTGATAATGATGGAAGTGGTGTAAGAATTTGTGGTCGTTGTTTTGTATGTGAAACCCAACATTGATAAACGTTTCTCTAGGATTCGTAGTTTAAAATTTATTAAATACATGTTCTAATATACTTATTAAGAAAGAAATTATTTGAGCCTACATTTACTATTTGCCGATCAGTTTGGTGAAAGTGGTGGCATGGTAATTATGATACTAGTGTGTGGTATTATCTAAAATTTTAATATTATCACACGTTTACATTCTCACTGGGCACAATTAGTTGCAAAATGTGATCATGTTTCATGATATCTTTAGCTGCAAAATTTTAAAATCCAGTTAATTATTTCGTGTGACTGTTTTCCAATATCTTTTTTGTCTTAAGTGTTACTACATATGTAATAAAAATTGTCAGTTATTAATAGAAATACTAATGAAGTAAAATTTTACTTTCTAAACTACTTTCCAGATATCCAACTGTATTTTTATTCCATTGCAGACACTGCCTATCATACATGCTCAGGTGAATGGTGCCCTGACTGCATGTCAGAAACTCTACTTTTCCGCCTGTGTCGTACTGAAGTACGACTCTTCCGTACTCTTTAAATATCCATTTGCGACAGTCACTCAGGTCGCAAAATAAATACGGACAAAGCACGTTGCAGTGAGATATGTGTAAGTCACCCGGACGCTAGTGGCGCGGGTGAGAAGGGTCGCAGTGGCACCTGCTGAAGGCCGTGAGGATGCAGATGCGGCCCTCAGAAGGACAGGTTGTGGCCGCGCAAGAAGGAGTCTATCTGGCCGTGCGCCAGGTTGGAGCCGTGGTCTGGCGCCGCCGCCGCCGCTTGCGGCTGCACGTAGTAGAAGCCGGCCTGCGAGTCCTGCTGGTAGGCGGGGTAGCGCGGCGTCGACGTCACCTTGGGCCGGAACCTGTGCTGTTGCTGATGCTGCTGCTGCTCGATGGCGCGCTGTTGTTGTTGCTGCGCGTACAGCTGCTGCGACTGCTGCAGCAGCGCCGCCTGCTGCTGCTGGGCGTACAGCTGGTTGTAGCCGGGCTGCTGCACGTAGCCCTGCAGGCGGTGGTTGACGTTGAAGCCGGCCGTGCTCTTGGGCGACAGCTGCTGGTACAGCACCGTGTTGTACTGGCCCGTGGCGGGGTCGTACACCAGTTGCGTCTCGTACACGGGCTCCGCGCCCTGCGACTTGCCCGCGCTCTGCTGAGGCTGCGACTGCGGCCGCAGGGAGACGGCGCGGGTCGTCGTCGCTATGTTGTTCTCCAGCTGGAACTTCCTCAGCTCGTCGTCGAAGTCGATGGTGGGGGTCGTGGCAGCGTGCTGCTTCGAGTACACGATCCCCGGCCTGGGTGTGGCCGTCACCTGCACTAGCTGTGGACGGTACGTGGTGGCGGGCAGTTGGGTGCGGATGGTTGTGGCCGAGACGGGAGGCCTGGGGGTAATCCTAACTGCTGGCTGGTGTCTCACCGCGGGCCTCTGAGTATCTTGCTCCGCGTAGTGGGTTGGGTAGTTGAGAACCGTCGGCCTGGTCACTTGTTGATACGCGTTAGCCGTCTGTGTGCGGTACACCTGTTGCGTTTGATGTACCTGCTGTGGTGCGTCGTCCACGGTCTCCTCGTCCTGGCTGAAGTCTTCCTGGTAGAATGTCGTTGTGGGTCGCGGCAGAGGAGCCTGCGTGGGTCTGATGGGCCTCAGTGGCCTGATAGGACCCTTGGGTATGTTTTCCTCTCCGCTGTCATCCGGCTCTTCTTTGCTCTCATCCTCTTGGTTGACGCTGTTGGGGTCGCAAGGGTTGCCCGACACGTAGGTGAACTCCCTCTTGTTGCCGTCGGGGTCGACGTAGCCGTACTTNACAGGCCGTTATAGGGATCGGGCAGCAGGTCGACGGTCTGCGGCTGCGGCTGGGTGTAGTACTGCACCTGCTCGGACTGGCTGTCCTGGTCCTCGTCGGGCTGCTGCGGGCGCACTCGCACCCTGCGCCCAGCTGCTTGCGTCGCCAGCAGCAGCAGCGCTCCTGCCAGCAACATCTGAAACACAGTGCCACCTCCTTCAACCACCGCCACACTACACAAAGTCCACACTCTACACTGCAATGTCGTGTCATAAATGTCAAGTTAAAGTCATGTCGGATGAAAAGTACCACATTTGCTCCATGTATACATATATGCTATGCGCAACGAGTAAAAAATGGTGGATTGTAGCCCCGGGGTTGCACAGAGAAGTGAAAACAGTGAAAATATACAGGCCATATTGTATTATAGACAACCGATTATTTGCAACTTCTCCACAGATCTATAGTATGATCTTGTGTCTATTGCAGATATGGTGGCGAAACATGGTGCGATTACTACAGTTTGGAGAGAAGATGCTGAATAATGTGCATGGTTAAATACTGTGGCGTGCAGCCACATGCCAGCTAATGGACGGTGGACACTTTGTAAGTTCCATCCGTCTAACGAAGTGTTGTGGACCGCTAGTTCAGGTCTTATACTTGTACTGTAGAGTTGTGTGTATTAATGTGTATTGTAAGTACATTATATAGTACTTGTTCATCTTCGCAATGCACAGTTTACTCACTTCACCACAGTACTATTGTTTTTCTAGTACGGTGCCCCACACACGATTAAACGCTACTTTTATGGAGCTGCTGTGATTAAACGGTTGGCCATAATAAAAACGACCGTTTTTTTGTCTCAATTTTAACTTTTCTATACAAATCCGGTATTAAAATCCGCCTTTTTTAACGATGTTATGTGTGTATTTATACATACACATACGCAGTTTAAGTTTCAATAGTACCTCCAAAATGGATGGGGCATGAGAGACGTTCAAACCAAACATGACNATGGGGCATGAGAGACGTTCAAACCAAACATGACAAACTGGGGGAAAAAATGGGAAGCTGTATGTACAGGAATTGCTACAAAATATATATGGACCTATTTTGTGGGTATTTTTGGTGATAAAACCCCTTGAAACATTCTAGGATGTTACCTATGCGATGAGACTGTTAGCGTGGTTTCAACGTGTAGTTAAGTCCCGATTCAAGACCGGTGGATCGATGCGGTTGGCTCGTCAAGATAAGTCACATAATTTGTCTCATCATAAAATAAACATTCTCGAGTAGCTCAATGAGTGTTTACGGTAGTTATACTCGATAAATCCATCTACAGATACTTATTGGCTTTTGATATAAGAGCAGCCACCCCTTTTTATTCCCGAGTTTCTTATGAGTGAATCCATGTATTCTTAAATAAAATACGTTTGTAATGATAACGTCTTAACTCTCATCAGTTCATCATCGAAGCTACATCCCAACACGTTAATTTAAACATATTGTATTTAGTTTATCTCATTATAGTGGGTTAAAACTTATACACAGAATATAACAGAGGACTACATGAGTAGTATTTTGACGTAAGAGACATATTTTCGGTGGTGCTGATTGAAGAAGCGTTCCCCAAAACCTTACAGTTTCCATGTGAAGTGTATAATCATGAGCATTGCAAACATTTTTGTAACATAAATGATATCGTAGAATCATATGAAAGTTACATAAACAATATTATTTAATAGTTTTTATATTACTAGTAGGTATCTTTTTCACGGAAAATTCGTAAAGTGCCAATGACCACACTTAATGCAATTTCTACAGTATTGCAAGAGATTCAACCTCATTCCCTTCAAAACCACAAATCTCTTATGTATGAAACCCGTTATTTTAAAGCTAGATGTGTATAAATTTATAGAATAATGTAAACCAATTTAAACCTATCAATTTTGTAAATAAAATGTAAATATTTTCGGAGGTTCTAACAGACACTTCTAACTATAAGTTCCATTCTGAATGTATAAATCTTAAATAATCTTTACAGGAGTAATAATTGTGATGAACATACTGCTTCGCCATAAATCGCTAAGTGAAATGAAACAATTCACCTTATTTTTACAATATCTTCCTCACAGTATGTAAAGGACTAAAGACTTGGGCAATTACAAGCTTTAGTAAAATAATAATAAATATTAGAAATTGAATTATACCTTTACCATTGTAATTTACTAGCAGCACGTAGGAAAGAATAACTCTAATTAGTTTGTAAATTTAAGAAGACTGACCGCAATAATTGCTTATTAGATGATAATGTTGTTTGCCTTTGTCTCCTGTATATATTAATAATATATTTCATAATAATATCAATTTAATTTGGGTCAATATCGCTACATGTCAATCGATATTATACTATTGTTACAAACTTTTTCAAAAACTTTTTCCAAACTGGTAACTTTTTGATACCAATCTGCGACGTATTTTGAGTTTAAGTAGCTACTGTTTAAACACTTATAATTAATCCTAGTATAATAATCCTTTCAACAATTAAATACGTGACAGAAAACCTAAAAAAAGCATTATTAAACATCAACAGTACTGTTTTTAAATTAAGATTTTAAGTCAGTATAGTTTCTACGTTCGATAATTTATAAACCCGAGACACTACATCAGAGAAGTAAATAATTAACACTCTAGGTTTGGACGAAAGGAAATTTAATCAAATCAGTAAAAATTCAACCCAGTCAGTGATAACTGAGTGACTGAAGACAGTTAAAGCGTGCAGATTACTGAAGTGACCCAATTTCACAATTTAATAGATTTGAAATCAATTACAGTGAGTTATACTTCTTCAAGACACTGACTGTTATTGTACTTTGGTGATTAACCGATCAGGANTTGAAATCAATTACAGTGAGTTATACTTCTTCAAGACACTGACTGTTATTGTACTTTGGTGATTAACCGATCAGGAGAACCAAAGTAACTAAACTGATAGTGAGATCTCATGTCACTGATTTAAACCACTGTATTTAATGTAAAATAATGACATAGATAATGAAATAAAAAAAAAATTAAATTAATTCTCCAAAAATTTATATAGGCTTCAACAAAGCGTAAGGAAACGTTACGTTGTGTGGCCGAAGCTGAAATATACCGAGGACAAGGCCACATACTTAGAACNTTGAAATCAATTACAGTGAGTTATACTTCTTCAAGACACTGACTGTTATTGTACTTTGGTGATTAACCGATCAGGATAACCAAAGTAACTAAACTGATAGTGAGATCTCATGTCACTGATTTAAACCACTGTATTTAATGTAAAATAATGACATAGATAATGAAATAAAAAAAAAATTAAATTAATTCTCCAAAAATTTATATAGGCTTTAACAAAGCGTAAGGAAACGTTACGTTGTGTGGCCGAAGCTGAAATATACCGAGGACAAGGCCACATACTTAGAACNCAACAAAGCGTAAGGAAACGTTACGTTGTGTGGCCGAAGCTGAAATATACCGAGGACAAGGCCACATACTTAGAACAGAAAATAAAATCATATGTAGAATGTAGTAGCAGTCAGGATGCAGAAGAGACATCCGCCACTCGGTAGTTAAGTGAAAGCATAGGAAAGCTCTGGTTAGCAATCTGGGCCGGATATTTTCTTCTGCGAGGAATACACGCACTTTCCCTCAGTTCTTTCCTATTAAGCGTAAACAGGGCAACGTGACATTCTACCTCTAGCTACCAGTGTCCTTGAAAAAAGTGAAATATTTTTCTTTTACAGGTGGAATTTAAGAGTAAACAGATGTACGGTTGCTGAATACGATATGCCTACCACACTTTGTTTTATAATAAATTATTTTAATATTGTAGTGTAAGTTAACAACATTTTATCAGGTTATATATATACACTTAAATAACGTCAACATTTTTATTACAAAGTCGTGGTTGATGTTTTGAAATTTGTACGGGAGACGGTTTAGCATAAACTTAATAGTACACGTTTTGATAATATATTATGTAATATTAGTAGTTTATTGGTATACATGGAATGAACTGCCCCAAACATCCAACGGATTACGATCCTGCCACTTACAACCGCGATCCAGGCTCGAACCTCAGGTTGAACCCAGCGCGGAATCATCGTAAGGTTTACGTTTCGGAAAACTGTTTATAACATAGAATTTCTCGCATTTCAACACGCTATGGTACTCCACTTTGCCTCTGCGGGAATTCCTTCCCTTGTCTTCAGAGCTAATGGATACAAGTGAGAGTCGGTTTTTCATTGAAGATCCGTCTTTCAGGCACGTAACTTATAGTTTCTCCCGGGTTCGATCTCCGGCGGGCTTCAGTTTGAATTTTTGCATGTGGAAAATGTGGCAGATATTTCCAACGGCTGGTGGAATTTCTCGAGGCAATGTTATTTACTTCATCGCTGCACTCCGCTGCTTATCCATTATAGCGTCCCATTTCATGACACTTCAGGAACTTCGGTCACATTTCTGAAGTTCGTCAACTAGGTGGATGTTACCGACCACTTTAGTGTACAAGACTACAGTATTTTTTATAGTGTTTATAATATTAGGTTACTAAATGTAAATTTCATAAAAGTTCATGAATTTCTGTGTCACTAGTTTCTGCAGTGCTGTATACAGATAAAAAAGTACAATGTTCTTGNTTCATAAAAGTTCATGAATTTCTGTGTCACTAGTTTCTGCAGTGCTGTATACAGATAAAAAAGTACAATGTTCTTGCAACAAAAAGTTACTAATGAGGGATTTTTTGAACGTTTATGTTGTAATGAACTTAATAAAGTTGTGACAAAGTTAANCAACAAAAAGTTACTAATGAGGGATTTTTTGAACGTTTATGTTGTAATGAACTTAATAAAGTTGTGACAAAGTTAATAATATTAACCATTTGTAAAGTCCTATAATACTATAATGCAAATATAATGTTGAAATTTTAATGTTAATAAAGCCTCTTAGTAATTTTGCCACACCAAATGTTGTATTACGCTAAAAATAACAGGAAGAAGAAAATATATTGTGTTACTGCAAGATAAAAGTAATGTTCAACCAACTGAAACTTGCCCCGACTTGGTGTTGTAAAATTGTGGACAGTTGAAAACAGCGATAACGTCGTGGAATGATAGTACTGTATTTAAATTTTAAAGCATAGTATGACAACTAAATGTAACTCAGACCAGCTCTCAAGCTTTGCAAAGCAGTACACGTGTGTCAAATATGCGTTGGTTTCTAGAGCCTTAAGTATTTACAAGCAACGAAAGAGAACTGCAGTTTGTTGTTATATTGTTTTGAATACCATAATATGAAACACAGCCAAACAAAATTTAAGTTATTTCAGTTGGCAAGATGTCAGGTACTCAGGCACAGGTTCGAATCCCCTCCTAGCCGTCATTTTTCCGTTGGTAATATTTCTTTTTCTGACAAAATAAACGTATTTCATTTATTTTTCATTGGAATGTATTTTTAAAGCAAAGAAAATACAAAACAATTTTTGACACAAATGCTTACATTAATTAAACACAAAAGTTTTTTGCCTCAACATAAACACTACCTTAATGTTGACAGTACAGTAAAAGTGGTTACAAAAGTATTGAATGATTCGTAAACATTAACAGCAAAATAGGTTACTGACGTCTCACAAATAACAAAAAATGTTGTTGTAACTTAAATACTGTTGGCACACATTAGACTTTTGTTCTGTGTATAAGAATGTTCGGTACAAGAATAATAGAACTACGTGATGAGCGCTCAATTTACTACCCCGCTTATTTATTCTCAGCTGAGCGAATGCCTAAGTGTAGTACACGGAAGTTGAAAATGTTGTAGTTGACACCTGCAGAGTGCGGGAGACCGGACTCGGCGATGATGTAACTGGAGCCCCGAGGGTAGCGGAGCTTGTGCTATGCGGCGCAAGGCCACGGCAATGAATGGAGAATGGCATTGATCCAGCAACGCTAGATTAGAGAGCTGTCTAATGGAGGGATTGGTCACGTATACTTCCACTTATTATCATTGTTGATTTCCGTTTAAAGTAAGGTTGGTTATATATCGCTTTACATGCTCATCTCCCTTGCATCTGTTTTACACGTTTATGTACACACTTTAAGAGCGCCTATCTACTTAACCTGAAACCCAATCTCTTTTCCTTTTTAAATTATTTCAGTTTAAATCTATTTCAATGGCATTACGAGAGTATCCCTTCACCACAGATGATGTTAAAAAAGACATAAAAACTTTGCTGTCAAAATTTGCAACGAATTTTAATACTGTAAGTATTGATTGCGGTGATTTCTGTAGGAGATTAAACTGCATCATTTGTTAATGGACTCAACCTGTAATAAAATATGCAAGCAGTAGTTCAAAAATATTACACCTTGTAGCTAAACTAAAAACTAAAAAAGAAAATCATACGTTACGTAATATAAAACCTTTTTGAAATAATTTGATGTGCAATAAATTAAAAATTACTATGAAAAGTGCATTGTTTACTGTATATAAGCGACATTTGATAAAATATAAAATACGGGAAGTAACATACGTATTTACTTTTCTGGAAGAAGGTACGGTTGGCTAAATTTTTTAGACACTAACCTCCCAACACAAGCGAACCCTACTCAATCCCGGGCTCTAGTGGTCGGAAAATTTTCGGATAGGAATTTTTATTTGGGGCGAGTGGTGCACACTCCCATGGCGTGGGCGCTTTTCCTGGGGTGCTCTTGTTTCCCTTGTCGTCGAAACCATTCACTCAGCGAATCGTAAAAAAAAAAAAAAAAAAAAAATGTCAGAGGTTAGATACTGAATCACTTAGTCCTATACAGAATGTTTCAAAATTCGTGTTACAATGCTCTAAACTTGGTAGTACACGTTAAATTGAACAACGTTTGCGTATAAACAAGAGTTCGGAAACATTTAGTTGCGTTGCTAGAGGGAGTGAGAGTATTATGGGAAGCAACCCTCCCTTCTCAACGTGATACGCGCTTTGAAGTGTGAGATGTTGTCCGATAACTTCCGGAAATGACACTGAGGTGATCATTTGCAGGAATTGGTTTATATTGTTGATGGCGTTATAGTTTTGTGGTGTTTATTGGGATCTGGCTGCTGTTGTTTACAGAATGCGTTTCTCTTTCACACGTTTTACAATCAGTTACTGATACAGTTCAACATGGCGGTAACCTTCTCGGATTCACAATCGACTTCGACGGAGCATGCTTTCTTCAGCCGCCGCTAGCACATCTTGAGTAGCCTGAATGTGCGCGGCAGTGGCATGGATTTGCGCGATGAGAGTAATTTCTGAATCCACGAGAGTCTCGTACACTAGTGACTTCATATAGCCCCAGAGAAAGAAGTTCATCTCGGTGAGATCTGGGGAACGTAGTGGCCAAGTTACAGACCCACTAGCGATGGAACTATTATTTTCTGACCCTATGATTATAAGCAAAAGTTGTTCCATGTAACGTGTACTACCAGTTATAGAGTGCTGCAACACGAATTTTGAAACATTGTGCATGAGCTGTTCTGAAGATTTATTTTAACATACCGGTTTTAAAGCGCCGTAAATTGAGGCATGTTTAGAGACTCCAAACTTAAAATTACACCTGTTTTTAGTCATCCTCCTGCACCTTCTTAAATTGTTAAAAATTCCCTCCCTCCTTCCTTGTATAACACTAAGAAAATAAATAATTACGCAGGGGGTGGGTTTTTGAGTCAGATTTTTGCCAAGGTGGTATTTAAAATTTTTTGACCTTATGGTTAGAAATTTCGTACAGGAACACCATACAAGAAACATCTTGAACAGCTCTTTACTAAATTGGCGTAACATTATAGTTCTTTTTGGATCAATATCTCAAAAAATATTGTTTTTACGGAATTTTCATTGAAAATTTTACCCGGCCGGTCTTGAAAATGGCTATTATCTCTAACACATTATTTCCTCACATAATACACCTGGTTGGTATTCAGACACATTATTCCTTTTCCCAAAAATATAAAATGGTTTAGCCGTTTGTCGTTCGCTATACACTGGGGATACATGAGCTTTATCTGATAAACATCTCAACCAAGCTCAACATTCTCTATTAGTAATCATTGATAGTGCATTTTGCAATCTATTTCCGCAACCGTTCCTATAATTATTTATCTGCAAAATATATATTATGTAGAAACTATTTTTTACTAAAGTCTTGAAAATAGTGCAGCCTACATTATTTTTCCTTCAAAATTCCAGAACAACCAAGGGGTTATAATTTATATATATATTTATTTATATGAATTTACATACCCTCATGTTTTAAAAGATTTTCACTCCAACCATCATCTTCTACACAAATATGCACGTTATCCTAAATTGTTATAATTTGTACAATGTACTTTGGTATTCGTCGCCATTCCTAATTTACTACAATAAAGGTTCACAGTTTGTTTTAACTTCGTTATTTACCTATATTTTATACCACTTTCATATTTTTTAATTGATCCGTTGCACTCCTAAATCGCCGATCTCTGCACCGTCAATGCACGCTTTGAAATGACTTTGGATTTCGACAATTCGAACCCCTTTTAATCAATGTCATGCTTTTTATGGTTTGCGGAGGTGTCTATCTGATGACTTTTTTAGTTAATCTCACATCCTATGTACGAACCGTTGTAATGTATTGACGCGCCATAGTGGTCAAACTATTCATTTCCGGACATGGTCCCTCCCTTGTAAAATGTTCAGTTCGATGTCCTTTTTTGCATATCATAAATATATCGTATATAATACGTATAATATATCATTTTTATCACAAACTGCGCGTTGTTGATGTTTTTAAACAATCTGTATAGTTTCGCTGAAATGGGAACACTTAGTTCTAGCTTCGTATATAAGTTTTATATTTGTCTGATTAATTTATATACACGTTTCAATTTCTGGTGGCGAATGTATGATTTTAATTATTTACTACAGCACAGGCCATAACATTTTATATTAGTGGGCTTACTATGAAGAAGAAAAAAACAATTCGTCTATACGATAAACCTTTTTTCCGAACGTTTAGTAAAGCCAAACAAATTGTATCCATTAGTTCATCGGTAGTTCTGGATAATTTCCACGGAATGTTTTTCCCATTATTTTACATTTCCTTTTAAACAGAGCAATCTTCCTGACATATGACCTCGATCAGAAATGTGCAATAACTTGGAAACATGTCTTTGTATTTACTTTAACAATTTTGAATTCTTCAAGCAAACTTTTTGTCTACCTTGCGATCTACTCTTCTATAGTTAGAGCAATTAAATTGCGTATTAAATTATATAAAACTGTTCTCTTTTAAAATTCGTGCAGAGATTAATCAGACTTAGTATTTCTTGTGTGCATGGAGCTCAGAATAAATTCTGTGAGAATTTAGAGACAGAACCAACGCGATGGATTAATAGGCATTATCCCGTATCTTCCTATGAGTCATACAAAACTGCAATACGCTTTTCTCTCACCGTATATCACTGTCCTGGAGATGAACGCAGTAATTCTTCCTCTCCCAGATAACCGTCTGTTTCGTTACCGCGAGATCCGTGCGCGCAGTGATGAAACGTTATCGTTTATTAATTCCCCCCATGTTGAAAGGAAGAATCTCGCAACCCAGAGACAGACAGCAGTAATCCGCGTCTGGGCGCCTTGTCTTCATGGGAACCGCAGATTGCACGGCGGTGAATTTACTCCGGCGCGGTTTTTCGATAATTGCGGTCTGGGGGCGTCAGTCAAATGTCTGCCTTCAGCTTCACTTCCACGATTACAGCCGAGGCGATCACGACGNATTGCGGTCTGGGGGCGTCAGTCAAATGTCTGCCTTCAGCTTCACTTCCACGATTACAGCCGAGGCGATCACGACGTAGACGAACGTCCGTTGCAGGGTTGTCGTGATCGGACCGACGGTCCCGTGGCAATTACCGTGACTGAGCGTGGCGAAACTGCTCCGGAGATTCACTTCGCTGTCCACTACTGACGAATATGGCAGCCACGACTGGCNGGCGAAACTGCTCCGGAGATTCACTTCGCTGTCCACTACTGACGAATATGGCAGCCACGACTGGCTACGTGTCCGCGTCATTAGGGCTCTTCCGTTCTGCAGATACACTCCCGTTATCAGAATCACTCTTTCTCTTTAATTATCCGTGGTGCAAAATAAAATAAGGAAAACGCGATTGGCCAGCTGCAATCTCTTGGCAACTAACTGGTTGGATGGTCGATGTCCAAACAATGTGTGTTAATGGTGTAATACGATTGGTTCGAAGTCAGTAACGTCATAGGGCTTGCATACGCTAATATTTTAAGCAATTGGGGGTCAGCTGAGGGGCTTAGTTTGACAACCGCTAATATGAAAGGCGGATCATATCGGGTAGCTTCTACGCCAGCTAATCCATGGCCAGTTACGTTAAAGTGGAGTGGATATTGCCCACCAATGGTTTATCGCCATCAATTACTTTTTTGAGTGAGGTGTCTTCTGTTTTACCAGCCCCATCGACTTCTTCAGCTGTGCTGCCTACGAAATCTTCAATGGTGCCATCGATATTTTCGACTGAGGTACCTAAAACACCATTGCTTCCGTCACCTGCTTCTTTAGCTCCAGCACCTACGACTCCAACAGGTCCACCCGAGTCTTTGCCTGAACCACTACGTCGTCATCAGTGTCACTTTTTTTATAAGACATTTACTTTCGGTCACAATGTACGGGACATGAGCACTTTCGTTGTGCCAGAAATCCCTGTTGTTTGTCAAATTTGTGTGATAGGTGTGGTAAGGTTTTAGCCATAGAGACAATTTACTTACACTTACACTTACACCTGTAAAGGCGAAATGCATTCCTGATCAGTACCTTGGTATTAGGGGTTCTGCAAGCAGGTCTCTTGTGCCTTCGGTATATGTCCTCAAAAGTGTAGTTAGCTACATAATCTGTCCTGCACAGTGTGTAGGTGTAAGAAATGTCACGGTTTTTTCGCACAAGGACAACACGTGTGTGAAAAGCAATATGCATAAATGACTATAAAACTTACAATAAAGTTGCATATATTGAGAAGCATATATATTGAAGAATGTTGTAATATTTTTTCGATGGCATAAGCAACTGTAATAAATTAATTGAATAAAAAAAGGCCTGTGAATAAAATTGTGTTTTATGTTATGGTAACCTAATTTGCCAGAATAAAATTAAAATTTTAAAGCCACAGAAATAAAATTAATTGAATTAAAAAGTATTGTTTAAAGTACCATTGTACTATATGTACAATTATATAAACAATATTTTTTTAAAATTTAACAACTTTAAATTGCTAATAAAAATATGTATTCAATAAATTTTGGAGGTAGTCAAAGTCCCTCATCATGCATGTAGGTATATTGTTAATTGGAAAAATAATTTTTTTTATGTGAGATTGAAAACATACAGTTTTTTTCCGTATGTCTATAAATATGAGTGCCATATGCACACCTTGCAGCTGAATCGAGAAATTAACGCCACCAATGTGTAGATAATAGAATCCAGTAAGGAGGGCACCGACAGCGCAACCTATACATGAAAAACATAAACAACTATGGCTGCTGCTTGGTTGTTAAATCGACAACTCGCCTTGTGGCACTACCTAGGTGATGTTAAAGTAAACATATTAAATTCATGATGCCGTCCTCCTGCAATGTATAAACAATAAATANATTGCGGTCTGGGGGCGTCAGTCAAATGTCTGCCTTCAGCTTCACTTCCACGATTACAGCCGAGGCGATCACGACGCAGACTAAGGTCCGTTGCAGGGTTGTCGTGATCGGACCGACGGTCCCGTGGCAATTACCGCGACTGAGCGTGGCGAAACTGCTCCGGAGATTCACTTCGCTGTCCACTACTGACGAATATGGCAGCCACGACTGGCTACGTGTCCGCATCATTAGGGCTTTTCCGTTCTGCAGATACACTCCCGTTAGCCGAATCACTCTTTCTCTTTAATTATCCGCAGTGCAAAATAAAATAAGGAAAACGCGATTGGCCAGCTGCAATCTCTTGGCAACTAGCTGATTGGATGGTCGATGTCCAAACCATGTGTGTTAATGGTGTAATACGATTGGATCGAAGTCAATAACGTGATAGGGCTTGCATACGCTAATATTTTAAGCAATTGGGGGTCAGCTGAGGGGCTTAGTTTGACAACCGCTAATATGAAAGGCGGATCATATCGGGTAGCTTCTACGCCAGCTAATCCATGGTCAGTTACGTTAAAGTGGAGTGGATATTGCCCACCAATGGTTTATCGCCATCAATTACTTTTTTGAGTGAGGAGTCTTCTGTTTTTCCAGCCCCATCGACTTCTTCAGCTGTGCTGCCTACGAAATCTTCAATGGTGCCATCGATATTTTCGACTGAGGTACCTAAAACACCATTGCTTCCGTCACCTGCTTCTTTAGCTCCAGCACCTACGACTCCAACAGGTCCACCCGAGTCTTTGCCTGAACCACTACGTCGTCATCAGTGTCACTTTTTTTATAAGACATTTACTTTCGGTCACAATGTACGGGACATGAGCACTTTCGTTGTGCCAGAAATCCCTGTTGTTTGTCAAATTTGTGTGATAGGTGTGGTAAGGTTTTAGCCATAGAGACAATTTACTTACACATGCAAATACCTGTAAAGGCGAAATGCATTCCTGATCAGTACCTTGGTATTAGGGGTTCTGCAAGCAGGTCTCTTGTGACTTCGGTATATATCCTCAAAAGTGTAGTTAGCTACATAATCTGTCCTGCACAGTGTGTCGGTGTAAGAAATGTCACGGTTTTTTCGCACAAGGACAACACGTGTGTGAAAAGCAATATGCATAAATGACTATAAAACTTACAATAAAGTTGCATATATTGAGAAGCATATATATTGAAGAATGTTGTAATATTTTTTCGATGGCATAAGCAACTGTAATAAATTAATTGAATAAAAAAAGGCCTGTGAATAAAATTGTGTTTTATGTTATGGTAACCTAATTTGCCAGAATAAAATTAAAATTTTAAAGCCACAGAAATAAAATTAATTGAATTAAAAAGTATTGTTTAAAGTACCATTGTACTATATGTACAATTATATAAACAATATTTTTTTAAAATTTAACAACTTTAAATTGCTAATAAAAATATGTATTCAATAAATTTTGGAGGTAGTCAAAGTCCCTCATCATGCATGTAGGTATATTGTTAATTGGAAAAATAATTTTTTTTATGTGAGATTGAAAACATACAGTTTTTTTCCGTATGTCTATAAATATGAGTGCCATATGCACACCTTGCAGCTGAATCGAGAAATTAACGCCACCAATGTGTAGATAATATAATCCAGTAAGGAGGGCACCGACAGCGCAACCTATACATGAAAAACATAAACAACTATGGCTGCTGCTTGGTTGTTAAATCGACAACTCGCCTTGTGACACTACCTAGGTGATGTTAAAGTAAACATATTAAATTCATGATGCCGTCCTCCTGCAATGTATAAACAATAAATATTTAATTCGTGGTTTTTATAAGAATACAACTAATTTGTAGCCTGCCTAAAGCGATAACGTTATGCGTTGTTGACATATTAAAAATGTAATTTATCTTTATGGTCATATATTTGCGAGAGAAATATAATACATAAATGTCTGTAAATAAACCCGAAAATTCTTTGTATGAATAGTGATATACGCACCCGCAACCAGAGGAACTCATTTCACAGGTAATTTAATATTGGCACACGGAAATGGTAAACTTTTCCTTTGACAAACAATCAAGAATATTTTTTATATCTGTTTTTTAACGCGACACCTATGGACTGCTGATGAAGCAGTGTTTAGGTATCGACGTCATTAGGTTTTAAACGTATAATTTTTCTAATTGTTATAAGTAAAATTAAACGCAAATTATTTCAATATAGACTGCTATAAAACTAAAACAGTTTTCCTTTATAAGGAGGAGGCTTTAAAAATGTTGCAAACTTTTATGGTCAGACTTATTAGCAGATGTGAACGACCACTTGTGTGTTCCGCTTGTCTGGCGCTTGAACTGTGATGCAGTGTGTTTGAAATCCGGTTTTTTATACGAAACTATTAAACGTGCCCCAAGTTTTTTACCTACGAAAATATATCATACCCCAAACGACTACGGAATTGTACTTTAAAGTTACCCTGCATGCTGTAAATATTGTTCTGGAGCCCACGAATATAGTAACAACGGTTTTTCCAAACTACCGTTTCTTAAAACGCCACTAGTAGAGCACGAGCCAAACGACGATAGGAGCCTGTATTGAACTTGGATACAAACCTTTCATCTATAAAATGATAAGGTCACCACTGCAAGTCCCATAGGTACACGCAGCAGTACGAGGACACTGCACGCCAATTCAGAGCCCTCCGCGTAGCGGCGATGGCTCTCTTGTAGCGCGTGCCTGGTAACCCTTATAGTACCCGCGCTTCCCGACCAAAAAAAAAAAATTAGAGACAAACGATGCAGGCAGGTGGGCCTCTTAAGATAAAGCAGAAAATGGGTCAGAAGATACAGACTACACTGGAGAGCTCGCCAAGACAGCGATTGGCTGACAGCAGTTTCCACTCGTACGCCCTAGGGCTACGGCCTAGCCTTGAAGGCGGGCCACAGTCGCAGTTGTCATGGCCTCGCATGCGCCAGGCCGTACATAACTGACCGCCGACCTTCCACGTCTAAAGCGGTGAACTCCTTCGTTACTGCACTCTCACTCGGCGACGCCACTGGCGTGTTCAGCTTCCTTGTCAGCGACTGCTTGCTTCTACAGGCTGGGGCACAGAATACCTGCCATTTAAAAATGTGTATAATTCGGCCAGATTTTTCAGTGGCTAGAGTTGGAAATACTTATCTGGCTACCATGATAGTACCGCTCAAGTGTGCATGTTTGATGTGTTTACACAGAAGCAACAGGTTTGGAAGTAAAGTTGCAATACAGCTTTAAACTTGACAACAAGTAACAAAATTATTAGTAGGCATTATCGTATAGAAAAACCTTTATAAAATAATGATTTACACTTGTAATATGGGTGTGAGAAA
The DNA here is from genome assembly GCA_002778355.1 of Clitarchus hookeri. Lineage (NCBI taxonomy): Eukaryota > Metazoa > Arthropoda > Insecta > Phasmatodea > Phasmatidae > Clitarchus > Clitarchus hookeri. Next base: position 85,622 of record NQII01002243.1, on the reverse strand, counting down.
TTTTGCTGCGGCACTACGCGGTTCATGCTCGTTTGGTGCCTCTCTTATCTACAAGAGTGAATACCGATACGATCTGTTGGGATTTGGGATAACTGCGTGCCACGTGACACATGTTGGGGGCAAACGGACATCATAGTTTTGAGGCAAACGGACATCATAGTTTTGAGGCAAACGGACATCATTGTTTAAGGGCAAATGGACATGTTTTTGATAGTGCTAAACACAAGATCTGCATTTTATTAGAGTGATGTAATATGAGTGTGCATATCGGAGTACTTCATGGTTATATATATATATATTACATTTGTATATACATGTTTATGTATGCCTGTATGCCTGTATATATACATATTAATCTATATATATTTATATACACATATATCTTCCATTGCACCCAAAGTAAATAAATCTATCATGTCATTAATCGGTGATTAATAAAAAATTATTCAATTGCATACCTGTTTCCTTTATTTAAAATGCCATGTATATTAAATAAAAATTATTGCTTTTTTGGCCTAATACAGTTCATGACCAGTAGTGCATGGATGAAAAACACTTGTTTTACTCGGGATTTCCGGTAACACGAGTCATCCAAGCCATTGGGAGGGTGCGTGATTAAACTATACTATTTGTTGACTGACACCTCTGGATACGAATTAGTAAAACCATTCCATGTAGTAATAAATTACTTAAAATCAGTTAAAAAGCTACTATGAATTGATGAATCATTTTAATTAAGTGGTAACAAACTCTTTTTAGTTGTAAAATTCACTGCAATTCGGTGAAAATCACCAATAAATCAGTCAAACTCAGTCACTGTAATAATCAGTAAACATCTACAGATTTTTTGAGGTGCAATATTCAGCGTGGGAAAAGGATGTAGCCAGAAAAATAAACTGTGAAAAAGGCGAGACCGTGAGTGGTATGGCATGTGTATCTGCAGCTGGCCATTATGTACCTCCTTTTCTTGTGATGAAAGGACAAAGTCACAACGACAACTATGAAATTGGCATGTTGCTATATACAAAGGAGGTTATATCAGAGAGTGGTTACATGAAATGGAAGAGTTCTCTGTGTAAAAATATCACTTCATTGCTGCCAAACCAGCAGGACCTGTAATTGAAATTGTTGGCCGGCACGGATCTCATTGCTCGGATCCCCTAACAACCGAGAGAGCAGTGACGAACGATATCTCGTTATTATGTTTATCCCCGAATACTACTCACAAGCTCCAGCCACTTGACATGTCTTTTTCTGGCCCATTAAAGAAACACTACAGTGAAGCTTGCCAAATCCACTTTAGAAGAAACCCTCGCAAAGGGTTAAATAATGTTGTGTTTAGTGGAATATTTGCTGAAGCGTGGAGTAAAGCTGCTACAGTCGGAAATGCTGTGAATGGATTCAAGGCATGTTGGGTTTTTCCTTTCAATCCAAGTAGGCCTAGTTTGTCTGTGCTTGTCTTCCTACCAGGAATGGTCAACAGTCCTGATGTCGAAAATGCAGAGCTTCCACATTCCAAAGAATTTGTAGTTCAAGCATAGGATGAGGCACAGGTAGCGCCACCAAATTAGGAACTAGCATGCGTTTCACCGGCATCATCAAAATACACAGCTGAAGGAGTGGTGTCATCTACGTCAACCTCGAAAAGGAAAATTTTCGAGGAGCTCAGCCCAATTCCCATTAGGGCTACGTCTATTGAACAGACAAGGAAAAGAAAACTGGTTTATTCTGAATACTTACAGAACCAAACTTCATTCAGAAGCTCAATGAGAAAAAGGAAGCTGCTTCTAAAAGGCCCAAGAGAAGTTACTGCAAGAAGATTGCGAATTTCAAAAAGAACCAGAAATATGAGTGCTAGTCATAGAAGAAAGAGCACCAAAAGGACGAAGACTGGGTGCGGTGCATGCAGTTTAAGTCGTGGTTTCATGTAAAACGTATAGAAGATGTACGTGACCCATATTTTGAATGCCAGAAGTGTTTTTCAGAGTAAATTTGTGAGAAATGCAGTCTGTCCATATACCCCACACCATGTCTCCTTTTGCCCCATAGGTAGGGGCATACGAAAACTATGGTAGTGATAATTGTTGTTAATATTTTGTATGACATAGTTTATAATTATATGCATTCCTTTTCGTAGACAAGTAATCTAATATCCATAAAATTTACTGTGAATTAATGTTTAAGTTTTATAATCCCATATGTAAGATTTTCAACTTTATACCCTTACGGTGTCCATCTACCCCAACCTGTTCCGTATACCACCAATAACGTCTGGCAGTCACACGAGGCGATGACGTAATGCAGACCTGAGCAATGATACAGATGATTATGGACGGTATTCAACATATCGTTTAATAAAATTGTGGCACAGTACCTCTAACTATATGTTTTCAAATTTAAATTTTATATAAAATTGGCCGAATTATACATATTTTAAAATGGTAGGCCTACGGTGCCACATACTTTACTTATTTAGTAACAGTTTGTACACTCTGGCTGAGCTACATGCTTGCTCTTCTGTCTGATACCACGTACTAATGCCTTTACACCTATGCATGAGCAGTGAACAATCATCGTTTGCAATTAAACATTTCTTCAACAATTCCGTGTATTATTCCTGCGAAGAAAATATGTATAATGACGCCAACAATTCAAAACGTTTCAATGTGGCCTCATTTATTCCTTTCGTTTCTTTCAATTACAGATTAATAACATTTTTATAGCTGTGACTAATTCCCTTAAGACGTTAACCAAGTCATCAATAAATGTCAAACTAAAAAAATAATTAATGTACAACTTTTAAAAAGTTTGTTTTCTGGTAAGGAGCTTAGCAGAAAGGTGGTATGGACCCCAGATAAAGTTGTAGGAATGGAAAATATGGGTCTGTCAAAGCGGGTTAGGTCAAANAGTTGTAGGAATGGAAAATATGGGTCTGTCAAAGCGGGTTAGGTCAAATTTATACGCAGTTGTACGCCTTTGTCTTTTGCAGTACGAAGTTGAATGAACAACTGCGCCCAACCGTGGACTAGGGGAGGACATTTTTCACATTTGGGGAAATCTCCGATACCACCGAGGATCAACTTTTGCTATANAAACCGTGGACTAGGGGAGGACATTTTTCACATTTGGGGAAATCTCCGATACCACCGAGGATCAACTTTTGCTATACCACACAGGCACGTTTAAATCTGAACAAACGACGAAATTTCTTTCCTGAAGTAAAGTAGAAGTTGCCCTTTGAAGTAAACGGGTTTAATGCGCGCTGCGGACTGCGCGCGATTGCCCCACACACGAAAGTGGTTCACGGCGGGTCATGTGATTATTGGCACGCCAAATGGATGGCATGTGATCAGAGCGGATTTTAGAAAGCTGGTTTATGAATGGCTGGGTCCAGTGAACAAGTATTCAGAATAACCGTTACCATGTTATCTGAAATAAATATGAATGCAGTAAAACCGTGATCCCAGACGAGCTTAGATTTAACTTAAACACTACGGCATCCGGCGATATCCTTATTTTGTCACATGATCATTTTTTAGATTTATTAAAGACTACATTTTAATGACTTGCAGTCGAATGAAGAGTTCTTGCACAACGACATTCCTACATTGTAATAAATTATCTCAGCCCATCATCTAACGGAATTGGAAAACAGTTCTTCAGTCAAGTAAATNACATTCCTACATTGTAATAAATTATCTCAGCCCATCATCTAACGGAATTGGAAAACAGTTCTTCAGTCAAGTAAATTAATCGGCATCGCTCAATTAGCATTTGAGTGCTTTGACGGGTATATATATATGAATACAAAGCCTCACCAAGTCAGTGTTCATAACAATTATGTGGTTTTATTGCCTAAGCCCAATTTTATGCATTGAAAATTATTGTAAAAATTTTTTTAAAAACAGTACTTGAAAACCAATGGTAGAATTATGAATCAGTAGGATAGCAACACAACTTTTATTTCGAAAAGTGGTACCATGCAGTCAGTATTATTCCAAAGGCAGTATTGCNACATTCCTACATTGTAATAAATTATCTCAGCCCATCATCTAACGGAATTGGAAAACAGTTCTTCAGTCAAGTAAATGAATCGGCATCGCTCAATTAGCATTTGAGTGCTTTGACGGGTATATATATATGAATACAAAGCCTCACCAAGTCAGTGTTCATAACAATTATGTGGTTTTATTGCCTAAGCCCAATTTTATGCATTGAAAATTATTGTAAAATTTTTTTTAAAAACAGTACTTGAAAACCAATGGTAGAATTATGAAGCAGTAGGATAGCAACACAACTTTTATTTCGAAAAGTGGTACCATGCAGTCAGTATTATTCCAAAGGCAGTATTGCNGCAGTAGGATAGCAACACAACTTTTATTTCGAAAAGTGGTACCATGCAGTCAGTATTATTCCAAAGGCAGTATTGCTTAATTTGTTGTTTTACACTTAGTGTACTTCTTACAAAATATAAGCGAGGCGCTAACACAGTGATCTTAACACAGTAATTTTTACGTCGAAAGATGGTCGATATTAACAGCCTTTTTCTCAAAGTTGCTCAAGCACATCTATGACAAACGCCCATGTCCGACACACATGATTTTTGATGTGAGCGACAGCAGAAACCAATGTAGCATTATATTACTTAATGCTATAGTTGGTTTACGTTAAGCGAGTAATTTTGCAATCAGACACTGAAAAATAACACTATATACAACTATGCTATGTGCAATTTAATTTAAATCTCGCCGGATTTAAAGAGTCACATTGGCAAAATATTAGTAAATGTGTTTTCACGTTTTAGCACTTATAAAAGTGTTCCCGTGTGTAATTTGGACTACATTAAAATAAAATTCTCTGCCACTGAAAAAAAAATCTTGGATGTAGTTTCATGGTTACGATAACGTTTATCAGAATCTTAAATGTACGTAGAGTGACTCAACACTAATTACCGTGAATAAAAAACATAATTTAAACCAACTGAAGATATACACATTGTATAACATATTACATATGCATGGTTATTTGGTTGGGAGACAATAAATTCGACATACCATTGGCTGAGAGCCAGCCATTAATAAACTCTATTAAGNCATGGTTATTTGGTTGGGAGACAATAAATTCGACATACCATTGGCTGAGAGCCAGCCATTAATAAACTCTATTAAGAATAGTAAGAAAGTTAAATGTAATCTTGTGCAAACCAATAGATTTATGGTATTTGGGAAATGGCGTTTCTGTAATATAGGACATAAGTGACACAATAAGAACTTGTTTTAAGTGGCAGTAAATGTTTATAGAGTTAAAAGTTTAATGTGTTTTTAAAAGTGCAATCTCAAATCTGGCGCCGCTGTAAACTATATTTCCTATTTTGTTTATATAAGTGCAAGAGATGGAGTAAACAATATCAGCGTTNTAAGTGCAAGAGATGGAGTAAACAATATCAGCGTAATGTTCCGAACGATTAAACGGTTTGATGTGATAGTGGCAAGGATACTTATGATATAGATTACTGCTTTGTTAATTTCGACACAAGAAAGAATAATAAAACAGAGAAAATAATAATGTAGCCAGCAAAAGAATAAAAGTATTTTCTTTTAGGCATCGAATGTATAAAATAATGGAGTGAAGAGGTTTGGGCGGCTCATAACATCGAGTTCTTGGAAACTGATCAAAGTGAAGAAAGCTGATTATGGTATGAAGCAGTGCGGGATGCATGAGTGGGAAAACGGGAGATCCTCGAGAAAATCCCTCTGATCAGTGGCACAATCTCCACGTACAAAAATCTGGACGCGACCCCGGATATAATAGTTGACAGATAAAACGTAACTGTCACTAAATAACGCATGTGACATTAGTAGACTACGCATCATTATTATCGCCTTTCTCATTGTTTACATCTAGCTTGGCGTCATATCGAAGTACAGGACCTGGCCACAAAAATACCCAGACGTATAAAAACCACGTGGCTTAAAAATGCGGAACAGATTATTTGTGTTCACACAGACAGGAACAATGTGGGAAGTTAAGTTCTCAGATATAATAGACTTAAAAAATTTTTTTTTTCAGAATTTTTAAATTGGTTTTTACTTTCGCTAATAGTAGCCAAATTATTAATTTACAATACCTGTAGGCGAACATACGTAAAACAAATAGTTGGGTAACCTTAAGGTATCATCACCTTCGGAAAACAAAATTACGGTATTTATTCCTCAGTGGGACATGGATTTCTCAGTTTTGCAACATAAAACTCTAAATTTAAATGTTTTTGCCAGTTTAGTAGGTAAGACGGTGTTGGCTTTAACTTTACCATAGGAGTAAAGAGGCGACGGCAGTAAATAACGGTAAAAACGTTAGCAAGCTATAGATAAGAGATAATATTTTGTGGAGGCCGTGCTGATGGTAAACTATGCTCGGGAGCACTGGAGCAACGTGACCGTGGCATGCAAGGTCACCTCAGAGTGTTGTTTACTGCTCGTGCTGCTTGCTCACCGGAAACGAGGGGCCTTTGCAGCGGCGCGGCTATAGCGTCGTTCTCTCGCTGCTCAGGCGCGGACATGGCATGCGTTTTCAAGATCCCAAGTATTGTCCATTCGCGGTTACTAAGGCCCTGCAAAAGTTCTACTTCCAGGATATCCTCCCACCGCATGCAAACAAAGCTCAACCGAGTCTAGAAAATTATACCAAAGTGACAACGCACCGCATTCGTGCGCACTCACAGTCATCATATTTTTCCTAAGAACTATTTATTTCTAGGCATTGCCAACACACCTATTATAGTTCTGATTTGATTAATATTAATTATGAATTAAATATTATCATTTATGGATAAAATATGACTAAAGGTTCAATGTAACAAAAAGTAAGGTAATTTTATATTGACAAAAGTATAAAACGCATGTGATGCATGACGTATTTAGGAAACAACCAGACACACTTAACCTAGAGCAATTATTCGAAGGGTTTTATTCAAAAAGAGTGAATACCACCGTCGCTTACGATTTATACCTTTGAGTTTTGTGTCGCAGCTGCGGCTGAATGTTTGTGGATTTCGTATTCTGATTGATGTATTTTTTTATTNGTGGCATGCAAGGTCACCTCAGAGTGTTGTTTACTGCTCGTGCTGCTTGCTCACCGGAAACGAGGGGCCTTTGCAGTGGTGCGGTTATAGCGTCGTTCTCTCGCTGCTCAGGCGCGGACATGGCATGCGTTTTCAAGATCCCAAGTATTGTCCATTCGCGGTTACTAAGGCCCTGCAAAAGTTCTACTTCCAGGATATCCTCCCACCGCATGCAAACAAAGCTCAACCGAGTCTAGAAAATTATACCAAAGTGACAACGCACCGCATTCGTGCGCACTCACAGTCATCATATTTTTCCTAAGAACTATTTATTTCTAGGCATTGCCAACACACCTATTATAGTTCTGATTTGATTAATATTAATTATGAATTAAATATTATCATTTATGGATAAAATATGACTAAAGGTTCAATGTAACAAAAAGTAAGGTAATTTTATATTGACAAAAGTATAAAACGCATGTGATGCATGACGTATTTAGGAAACAACCAGACACACTTAACCTAGAGCAATTATTCGAAGGGTTTTATTCAAAAAGAGTGAATACCACCGTCGCTTACGATTTATACCTTTGAGTTTTGTGTCGCAGCTGCGGCTGAATGTTTGTGGATTTCGTATTCTGATTGATGTATTTTTTTATTATCGACATAAATATTCACATTTTTAGACAGCCTACAAATCTAAGGCCAGTGCAGATTTTTACGCCCAATTTTGTAGAAGGAGAGAGATTTTTTTTTTAAACATCAAGTTAGCAGTAATCATTCTGTTTTCCCCTTGTTGCATTTCATAATTTCTTTGCTCCTGGCTTTATCGCTTTTCAAACCATCGAGATGTGATGGCTATTCTTCCCTTTTATAACTGTAAAAAATAATTTTGTAATTTTACACATACTGTACGTGACAGCAGTGTTTCCACTGAAGTCGGTATAATTTTACACCCAAATTATGTCAATGTCTTTTTACTCTACGTCAAAATAAATTGATCCTACAATTTAGTTAAATAACATGCACACTCNCAAATTATGTCAATGTCTTTTTACTCTACGTCAAAATAAATTGATCCTACAATTTAGTTAAATAACATGCACACTCACTGTACTAATAATTTTGCATTGCATGGAGTAAAGTAACGACTACTAGGTAGCAGAAAATAAACTTAAACGTTCATGTATTTTACTCCATGGCAAGTTGATTTACACAGACATAGCAATTGTAATTTCACCACAGTGTATGTGATTTTGTATCTTAGAAAGTAGTATAACACAGATGCATTGTAATTGTAAATAAACAAGTTCTGTACATTATTTGTCTCTCAATACGTCGATGTTAAGAGCCGCCCAAATCTCTTCACTCACTCTACATTTTTCATTAATTTAATAAGCAATTTTACCGTCAGTATATGTTCTTTTAAAACTGCAGATTAACTAACAAACTACGTATTTGTAGTTTTACAATTTTCACGTAAGTGTATTCTGTTTTGTAACTTGGTAGTTTAACAGAGTTACAAAATAAATTATCTCAAAAATGTGGATAACAACTGACTTCAAATATAGAATACATTGTTATATGCAAAATTCAGCACATCCCATCAGTGGTAGTTCAGTTTTAGTTTTGAATACACAAATTGAGTTCGAAGTAGAGCTATTCCATGCCGCTAGATCGCATGTTTTAAACATATATTTGTAGTTATCTTTGAACTCCTAAGAACATTCGTGTAAAATTACAGATACTGTACACGTTTTAGCAAATAACACATAAAAATGTAAAATTATCCAAAAATTTGTGTGTAAATATATTACATATATTCCAGAATGTAATGAAAGTTTACACACACACGGTCGTTGTAAAATTAAACAATGAAGATGTACAACTACAGTGACACTGAGTGATTATACGTCCATGTAGTAGTAAAAATACACAATTTGAGATTTTAATACAGAGAGTGGTAGTGTTTTTACACGTACTTCAAAATGTGTAAATTAACCCCAACATTTCGTTTATTAAGCCATGCATTCATGTATTCTCACCAAATAATTGCAGTACCCCCTGGATTCTTAAGAACATTTGTGTAAAATTACATGTACTGTAGTCGTTCTCAAAAATTACACATACCAAATGTAAAATTAAAAAATTAAAAATTATGCGTAAATATATATTTTTTTTCTACAGTGTATGCTGTTTTTCCTGAAAGGAGTCACCTCCGCTTTTGCCGCTCCTTCTATGCTAATATATTTAATACAACGTACACACTACTTACGATTCCGAAAGAACCATACTTCAATGAAGTGCGCACCTACCAAGACCTCTGGAAATTCCAGGAATTTTGTGCCAGTGAGCAAACGAGTTAATAAATAACTCACATATCTCAAGGTTACATTTGTTTATACCTAGTGATCTGGCACATATTTTCAGTATTTTATTTTTTTGTATTACTGAAGAACAAGTGTCTTTCGTCTTAATGTCAGTTTAAGATTTAAATGTTCCAACTTAGTTGAGGCACTATATTATAAAATATATATTTTAAGGTGTCGTTGCGTATATAAAATTGCTTAATATTATTTATGCACATTAGATTATAGGTTTAACCAGCTTATACGGAAAATCATTTGACTTTTGTTATATATTGATTTTCTACGCCTAACAAAGTTGGCATGTGCCCACAACGTATTAAATCTAGTGAAAATTGATACCAGCCAGCCAGGGAGAGAACTATATCGTTCAACTATATTTAAATGTAATCGCTGTGAAAAAAAAAAACTAAAAACTACTTTATAATGTGCAAACATTACTCTGCGCCTTAGAAATATACGGTTTTTTCCTGGAGATGTGAAAAACCAACTAGTAAATTAGAAAACTCATCTCATGACCATTAATATTATTTTGAATCTCTGTCTAAATTATTACCTTGTAACGTAAATAAATATCGACATGCCTATCCACACATTATTCGATGTGCAGAAATTCGTACCTACGCACCGACGATCATGTGGATATGTGCGTTACAAATGAAAACTACATAGTAATAATGCATTAATTATTAAAAATAGCTAAACGTTAAAATACATATCTAGTCTCGTATACACACGTTATATACAGGATGATTCTAAAATCATAGGACAAACATTGAGGGATGGTAGAGCTCACTAAAATAAACAATTATTGTATAGGAACATATAGGCGGAAGTTACGCGTTGAGGCACATACGAAAAACATAACACATTAACGGAAACGTAGAATGTTCATTAGCAGCACACTTAACGAGTGATTCCGTACAGCAAATGTGAAAAAATTTGCTGGAAATGCATCCACCAACAGTCACGCATGCTTGGCGACCTCTACATAGGGCGTGATTGGCTGACAATGGTGGCGTGCGTGAAATACCCGGCGTATTTAATCTGTTCGCCAATCACTCCACTGACGCCACCAAGCTTGCATTACTGTCGGTGGTAGTAATTATGAGCAGTTAATATAAACATTGCTTAAAAAGGCATTTAGCGGTAACGTTATAAATAAACAATGTGTTGCATTTCATGTGTTATTTTTGTGTTCGTGCCTCAACGCGTCACTCCCGTCCATATATTCCTATACAATAATTGTTTTTTTTAGTGAGCTCTACCACCCCTCAATGTTTGTCCCATGATTTTAAAATCATCCTGTATATTACCAGATACATTCATGCTAAATAAAGGCAGATGATAAAAAACTTGTATATAGTTATTTACACTAAATTTAAGTGAATTTTATTGAAACACACTTTCCAAAATGAACAGAAAATCTCTTTTCATTATGAGTGTGTGCTGTCAATGAATTCAATATTTTGGTCACAGTATTTTACAAGTGTGGAAAATATTTACAGAATTATTTTTGTGGTCGCAAAATTACATCCTAACAGAATCCGAGTAAACTCCTTCCCCCTATTAATATAAATCAATATCCGCTTACATAAATTCGACCTGTTTACTAAGCAGAAGCAGCTTCCTTATCTCAAGGTAAACACCTTCATGTAGATACCTTGTTGCACCGATTTCCAAGACTAACATCTCCACTCTTGCATAAATCGTATAAATGGATCCTTAAAACTCGAATGTGGAATACAAACTACTCAATACCAAAACCAGAAGTTAATTTTCTACAGTTTTTCTACTTCTGTAATTAATAAATGTTTAACAAAAAAACATTTAAACGTGAACCTTATTTTAAAAAAAATTTTATTCACATTTTATTTCCTTGTTTAAAATATTAGAAAAACATTTTCCCCCATACTGTGAAATTCTAGTGCAGTAGATTATCCGCTTTATTTGTGCTCAGTATATTATGGAAGATTCAGTAGACATACATTTTAAGAGCAGCTTCACCATGTGTGATTTAATGACAGGCGCGTTTGTTCAGAAAACGTTGGCCCACCGAAAAATAAAAATTCAATATTATACGTTTATAAACGCGCACGTATACAGGTAGTAATCACGTATATCAACATGAGAATGTAGAAGAAAATACTTCTTAGGGTAGGCAGTGCCACAGAATTAACGGTGAACAAATGACTGCGACCAATTTTCGTTGGGGTTCCAACTGTCCCCGGTGTGATCTTTGTATGTGGGTAGGGCGCACGAAGTAGAGTTAAGTTCAGATATTTGGACAACTATTTACAACGAGATGTTGAGAGTCGATGAGGGTGAAATGAGGTGAGAATGGAGCAACGTAGGAATGCAAGCAAAGGTGGGGGAAACCAGAAAACCCGCCAGCGGCATCTTCCGGCATGATTGCCACGTGTGGAAATCCGGGAGTGACCCGGTCAGGGATTGGACCCGGTTCGCCTTGGTGAGANAGCAGGCTAACCGCTCAGACACCGCGGCCCCAGGACACATGGTGATGGCTTCTGAGGAGGAGGGGCAGACTAGCCTGCGCGAGTCTCGTCAGACGCGCGGACAGGTGGGGCAAGCTCAGGGTTGTTTACAAGCAGAGCTGACCTCGGCCCGTGGACTAGTTTGGCTGCGGCACTCTCTCGCCTGCATTCCTCGACCTCTGCGTGACCATCTCGCTCGCCAACAGGCGCGCCTTCGCAACCGGAGCCCCCACTCCCCCCGCTGTTACATCGCTAGTCGCTCGACCACTATTGTGGTTACGTCGCAGCGGCAAACTGGAAACGCAGCAACACCAACTACCACGCGTGCTAGTGCAATGTTCTTGTAACCGTACCCGAATACTGTCAAACTCGTGCATTACAGTCTCTGAGATGGACGCTCTTTAAATACATACTATTACGGCTACACTCCTTTTGAATTTTATTTTATGTAACCACCTTTACTAAAGGTAANCGCTCTTTAAATACATACTATTACGGCTACACTCCTTTTGAATTTTATTTTATGTAACCACCTTTACTAAAGGTAATTTCTCCAAATATACTTAACGTTAATTTGACTGTTTTTACAAATATACATAAATTGTGTTCGGATTTATAACATATGTATTTTAAAAATAAAAATTAAAACCTTTTCCGCAGGTTGCGTGATGNTATAAATTGTGTTCGGATTTATAACATATGTATTTTAAAAATAAAAATTAAAACCTTTTCCGCAGGTTGCGTGATGATCATGTGATCAGTAATTCGTTGTTAAGTCTCCTGGAACTGGCAAATAAGCAACTACGGAACTATGAATCAAATTAAATTTCTAACATTTTATATGCAATATAACAATGAAAGTTAATATAATCCTTGAGAAAGAAAACTCCACACACGAACACACTTGTCCTACCTTAAGTGTGTTGATCACACTGCAACTTGGTCATTTAGTTTCCCATGCACACGATTTATACAGCGTTCATTGAACCTGTGTTACAGGAATTTTGGTTACGACTGAGACGAAGATGAGCACATCTCCCTGTGCTACAAATCGCAGCGAACAGAAAATGCAGTAGTGTGAAAAGTATGTAAATTACATAACTGCTAGCAGTTAGGGTGACGGGAAAGGTACAGATGAGTTCGTTAGTTGTTATAGTGCAGGGGTCTTTACCGCCTGTTTTGTTTGAGCTTGGCCTGTGCGGTACCGACAATGAGATGCTACTGCTGTATACTGCATCGTATTCTATTTAATNGGCCTGTGCGGTACCGACAATGAGATGCTACTGCTGTATACTGCATCGTATTCTATTTAATATCAGACGAACATTTTACTTATAATAAAAACTATAACATGTATTATTTTAGCATTTGAAAAATAATTCATGCGAGTTTAAATATTTGCCCTATTATTCATCAATCGTAATGATAAGACAAACAGTTACTATGAGTGAAAGAAGATATTTGGGTGGCTCTTAACAACGAAGTCTTAAGAGCCGAAAGTAACTTTGAAGTTAGTTGAACCTTAAGAGTTTATAATAAGCTTCACAAACAGGAGACACATCTTATAAGACACGGGGAAGGGTATTGTAAGAAAAAAAACCAAATAATCCAGTGACAGAAATGATACAAAAATGCTGAACTATAACAGCTGTCATCACGTAGCAGAGTATAAGAAGTACACGGTAAATTGTAACATTCATGAAGTAAATAAAATTTGTATTAATACTGGATAGGAAACACAAAAATGCCTAATAACTAAAAATTTTGCGCATTAAAATTTATAGAAAATTTATATTACGTTATGGTTTCCCCAGTTATAGCCTATTGAAGATGTGTTACCACTTTACCTTAAATTTGTCATGTCCATTAACAAAACGATAAAGAAAAATTTAAATCAAAATAATTTCCTTAAGTTTGCAATGCTCATTACCTACATAATTAAACATTCCTGTGAAAATAATACTTAGATTTCTGTTTCCATTTCGGTGTGTAATTTGACATAATATAACTAGAAATAAATTCATTAGTTTACCGAGACATTCGTTATAACACTAATTGAAATAGGTGAAAATGAGGACACCGTTTTCCAGGCCGCTTACAGCAGAGCAATGTTATTAAAACCAGATGGATATTCTGGGTTACTACTACGTGTCGCTCGATGAAACACAGTTCACGATCGAGGCCACGGTGGTACAGTGGTTAGACCACTTGCCTCCCACCAAGGCGAACCGGGTTCGATTCCCGGCGAGGTCACTTCCGGAAATTTGCTCGTGGGAATCGTGCCAGACGATGCCGCTGGTCGGCGGGTTTTCTCGGGAATTTCCCGTTTTCCCCGCTCTTTCATTCCGGCGCTGCCCATACTCGCCTCGTTTCATCTCCATCGGCTCTCAGTACCACGATGTTAAGAACCACTAAAATCCACTCGACTCCACAGTTCACTACCAGCGTGGCCGACGAAGTTGTGAGCTCACCGCTGCGTAGGCTATCTGCGAGCTGTGGTTCTGGAGGAAAAAAATACACTGGCCTTGACATGGTCACATATATCGGCGGGACAATGGCTTGTACTCTACCCGTTCACAGCTAGGGAAGAAGTAGGTATGTCACTCTGAGGTGTCGTGGAAGAGGACGTACAGGTGACCTCTGTACCTACAGCGTGTTAGCAAGTGTCTGCTTTTGTCGTCCCTCACTACCCGCGGTGCTCTCACGCGTATGTGGTCGACCTTGATAAGGCTTGGGGAGCGAACGCGCCTAGCGCCTACGCGCGTGATCTAGCAGTTTCCATATGTCAAAGACCACTCTACATTCTCACTATATAATTCACATTATTACCGCATCGATTACAAGGCGGAACAAGTATTTTAAAGTTTTCTTCACTTGTCACTTGTAGTTACGTCGCTACGACACCATTATTGAACTCGTGGTGACAGAATGAACGCACAGATGACCGTTGCTAAAATGTGAAACTAGTTCATCAATAGCAAATTTTATTTCCAAAATATTTGCGGTGCAAATGTTAGGTGACTCATCCTGTGTAAAACTGAATCTATTTGGAACGAAAAAAACCCGTCCACTGATACACTAGGCATTTTCATTACATACTACATTAAAAACGGCATAGAAAAGGGAACACAATGGCATGGATATTCATCCCCTATTAAAAACCTGACAAAATTTCTAGAGTAAAAAATACGAGGTGAGAGAAAGACTAACTAGTGAGTTAGAAGGAAGAATATGAACACGTATATCACATGTAGCGTAAGTCTTTTGGACTTTGGACGAATCAAACCCTCAGAATTCTGTGAAATCGATACATCTGGGGAATTTCGAGACGTCGGTGAGTTCGGTAAATTCCGATGTTTCGATGAAAGCAATGAATTCAGAGAATTCGATGTGACTGAAATCCAAAGACAACTGATTTGACACAATAACAACATAAACATACTGCCTATGTTGAGAACATGGCTTTAAGAATGGATAGCGCTGAAGCAGGGAGATTTTCTTGTGGTCTAGTGTGTGATATATTTCGTGTGTAGTGTCATGAAATAAATGTAATCAGTGTTAAACATTTGCAAAACATTTAGAAGTGTATTTCTAAGTATACTTCATGACAGGGTTTAAAAATCCAACTTTTATAACAATTATAAACCAAAATCATTCATCCCACTCATGATTAAAATAACGAAAAAAATGGAAGTATACTACTTTAATACTTTTGCAGTGTACAGTACATACTTAAAGCAAGCATAATTAGAATACTTTGAAAATATTTCTTCTACACATGATCAGATTCACAAAGGTGTAGCTGCGGCTTGCTTCCTAATAGAGCTCAGCCACTGTTCGCTGTGTTTCTACAGTTGGCACCTGGATGTTAATGCCGATACTGAATTTTCTTTTCTAAGTTTATGACGTTTTGATGCTCTCCGTATGGCTTATGATCATTCGTATCCAGATATTTGGTCAAGTATTTTGTAATATGCCTGGTTCAAGCCAGAATTTTTTCCTTTCCTCCTAATTTATTACAATTTTACTATGTGTTCGTTTATAGTACTACTTCTTCACTCTGACATATGGCCCCTTAACTGGACAACCCTGTTTCCGCAGCAACAACTCATAGTGTATTCATTCATGCTGCTCTCATTAATTTCGTCGTACCAGTGAATGTACTTGCAATCGAGCCATAAATCACGCCTGGTAAGCATTCTTGTGTAGAAACAGCAGTCTCACTCGTAAACCCAAGCTGCCATTTACTGGCTTTCTAGGCCGCGGCTCTGCCTCGTGTCTCAAACACGCCGCTGCTGGAGCCTGCCTAATTTCTCTTTCTGTCGAGTTACCTCACTGCGGACTGCGGCTCGACTTCACCCGCGTCGTCCAGTCACGTGTGCGCCACACTAAGGTTACTTCTACTACAGTTTTGGAAGATAAACTTTAAAACTTTGGCAACCAACAACTTTCGCTACTAGGTAAGCGCTAGTGTCGGTATATACCAGATTTTATCTATTTTCTACATTAAAAAACATATTGTAATAATCATAAACCAAATATAAAATAACTCCGTTAGCAACTGAAATCCTTCTCTTTTATTACTGTCATAGCTTAATATTTTAATAAAAAATTACCTTTAAGAACACTGCGGTGCGACGGAAATTTCCCCCATGCCAGACTCTAACATTAGAAATCACGTTTTGTTCCTAACCTGAGTAGAATAAATGTTAGCTACACTCAGGAGTCGTAAAAATCGTCAAGATTCTGAAGCTGACCGCAATGCATTGCCCACAGTCAAGGGATTCTAGACGGAACGAGATATTTTCGGCGAAACGTCTCATGCGTGGTTCTGAAGAAATAATTACCGTCCGTGCAAAGCGGTTGTCTGCAAGGCTTAGCAGGGAAACAAAATTCATTTTTCGAGTTTTCGGCCGAAAATCTGTCAGGCAAGGACAAGGGTATGTGCTATGCATCAAGTTTTTAGTTAAATTTGAGATATTACTGGTGACATGAGGAATATATAAGATATGGATTTTAAATTATATTTTCATATAGGCCCTCTCATATAATGTAGTGCGATTTCATTACGTTACTTAAATAGAGTTGATATCCTAGCGCCTTTAGTTTAGGGGGCATTATCAAATGATCAAAATACAAATGTAATTTATTGTGTTTTATTTCGTATATTTACGCGCATCGAGTAGAGGAATTATGGGGACTTTGGCACATCTGGACCTGGGGCCGGAGCATTGGAGCGGTTCGTGCTCTGTCACTCAGGTCAGCAAAAGGACAAAATGGATTCAGGTAACATTGACCTTAACCTTTGACCTTGACACTAGTGACATTTGACCTTGATCCTGGTGAACTTTAACCTTGAAACCAAAAATAATCCCAAAAAATATAAAAAATTCCAAAAAATTAAAAAATTACATTAAAAAATAGTACAAAAAATTAATTATTTAAAAATTAAATTTTTTGAGGTTTCCCACACTTTTCTCCACTAATACTCATTCCACCATCTTGGTAGGTGCAGTCCATTATCTTGGAAGGCCTCACAGCCACCGTCCGCCATTTTGGTCGGTGCAGTTAGCAATCTTGGTAGGCATCACAGTCACCAACCACCATCGTGGTAGGTGAAGCCATCCGCCATTTTTAAAGGTGCAGTCGGCCGTATTGGTAGGTGCAGCAGTCCGCCATCTTGGTCGATGCAGTCCAGAGGATATTTCGGGCTCTTTCTCTTTGGGTGTGTAGGTGTGTATGTGTGCGTGTGCATGTGTGTATGTGTGACGTATGTGCAAGTAGAGAATGCCCGTTTTTTCCAATTATTTTTTAATTTCACAGAATTGAAATGTATAATTAATTGGTTTGGTAAGAACTAATAAAAAAAATTACATTTGCTTTTATACGAAAAAAAAAGCAAAGGTAGAGTTCGAGCCAGAATTTGTTTCAAACATATTTGTATATAGAGTTAATTTTTTTAACTCGAAAGGGATTAACATATCTCTAAAATTTAATGGCCTCTATAATGCACTGGCTGCAAAACGCTCTAATTTTTTTGCACTTGTTAAGTCTTTCCTTATATGTCTCGAAGAGGTTGAAGGGTGGTGAATGAGACCTGTATGCGCGTATAAAAAGTTTTATATGATATCAATGGGTGCTGGGAAAATCGCCGCACATTGAGTAACCATATGGGTATTTTTTTCCCGCTGCCTAAATTTCCTAATGTACTGATTTTAAACTTGGGAAAAAATGTTTTTAATGATGAGCGTCTATGCCTGAGTGAGGGAGAATGCAGGGCTACTTCCCTGTGAATATCGCATACCGCGGGGGTAGCGAAGTGGTTTTAACGACGTTTTTGGATTTTTCGAGTAATAACTACTTTATAGAAAGCTTTCTAACGTATCCGTACATGGCACATGGTTTTTTACAACATAAATTTCAAACAAATGTTTTGCTGAGGGGAGCAAGCATGTTGTTTAGAGGGGAAGGGGGCACTCAGTATTTATATTTCGTTAATATTTACTCCAAAACACGCTGTTTGTAAGCTTTTTTCTCGTGACGTATGTAAACAGTATGAAGTTTTACAGTAATTTCGACATCTTGCCTTTCGATTTGAATACCTTCCTTTAGTTGAATGGGGTCGGTTTTGCATAGCTGCGTTTGAGCCATACATTACATTTTATTGGTGGTGGGTTTATGTGGAGAGCCAACAGCGATATTCAGACTAATTCCAGCTAAAATTGTGCAAACATCCTTGGAATACCCGCTCTCGTTGTGGAAGCATAGATATTTAGACTGTGTTGGAATGCAGTTTGGACCTCCATGACACCATTGTCATTAAATAACCCAGATACTGCCACGATTATTGGCTGTGATGGTCGCTGGCACGATGGTAGATACTCATCCTGAACCCTTTGTTTTGTGTGAATTACGCTCGTACGCTGCGATGAAGGAGACAGTAAACGACGGATTTTGGCAGGTGAAGGTCCAACAGCTACGCAGGTTTTTTGCATGCCTCTGCAAGTTATCGCACCTAGAAAATGCCATGCCACAGTTTCCAAACTTATGTGCCACTCTATTTGCAGTGTTCGTACATCAATACTTTTCGTGTCTTAGAACATATTTAGTGAATGCAAACAAAGTGTTACAGTAGCGGCACGTGTAATGAAGTAACGTAATTGTAAATTAGATGAATGGTATATAAATAAATATTTAAAAAAACGAAGTTCTAGTACCGTATTTTATGAGGTTACATAATACTCGGGCCAGCTAGAGACTAGCTGACCCGAACCGATACTCCAAATTTAAGCAGATTTTTAATTTCGCGGGAATATATATGCGAATTATGTGCACGCTTGATAATATCTTGAGACCTGATATAATGAAATATCTGAGCTTACCAGTCAGAATGCTAAAATACGAGGGGTGAGAGAGCAATCTGTCAACTGTGGCATCAGACGAGAAACTGTGCCGAGGCTCGACATTGTTCCTATGAAATACTTTCCCCACACTAGCACGCTCTGGCAGACAATGCTGAAAACAAGAGCTATAGTGATTAAGTATTATGTGACGGTTAATAATTGGTCGTATTAAAGTGGAGGGGTGAGGGGTGAAGGAATAAATACTTAATTTCAAACGTAATTTAATTAGCAATAAAACGAAAAATGTTTCTGGTATGCCTTAATTTAAGATCTTAATACAAATATGTGCCAAAATCGCCATAATCCTTCTACTAGTAAGTATGAAAGTGACTGGATATAAAGATCACGTTAGTCTCCGAACAAGCGATCACCAACTCTTGTTTTGGCTGTGTTCTGAACCAACGCCAACTCGGTCTCTTCGTGACGTGAGCCCGACACCTCCAGTGTACTGCGGCCACTGGAGACCCTGCTTCCGACGCGATGACAACTGTGTGAGCGCATGTCAAGGAAAGTGAAAGTTTGGGGGATCCANCACTGGAGACCCTGCTTCCGACGCGATGACAACTGTGTGAGCGCATGTCAAGGAAAGTGAAAGTTTGGGGGATCCATGCAAGCAGGCAGTAGTTGCGCGCGAGTGGACAATCCCGGTAGTGTTTGAAGAGGCGGTGCGGATCGAGTTGAGTGTCTGCGAGTGTTTGCAGAGCCTGCTGGTCCGCTGCGACACTCAGTTGTGTCACGACGGCCCGAGTGACCATTCAAATTATATCCGAGAACACGATTTTCTTGGTACAAAATCACGTACCCGTCCACAGGCATTATCTTAGTCCACACAAGGTGAGTTAAAACCAATGGCTGAAAGAATTGGTTTTGAGCTGATAGCTGATGTAGCTTGATCAACAAACACCCAAGTGTCAAAGAATTAAATCTCATAGAGCTTTAGTATATTAGTATAATATTATTTATATTTTAAATAACTGTTAAGAAGAGAATACGCTATCGTTCACGATATAAAAGCAGAGCCCATCACTCTCCGAAGATCAGAGAACCAGAAAGCCGAATGTGTTTTTTTTGGAATAGATGCACAAATGTAATATACATAAGGTGCGCTCCTTCGGTTTATAATGATGTAAGTGACCAACGTATAGAATGATGAATTATTTTTAATATGTATTGTTTGAAAGCTTGAAACGTTGTGTTAAAAGAGACTCACTCAATGTTTACATGTACTTGTATGTATTCAAACAAACGTCTAACCGCACACACACACACANGTTAAAAGAGACTCACTCAATGTTTACATGTACTTGTATGTATTCAAACAAACGTCTAACCGCACACACACACACATATGCACATATAAACGTACACACTCCGTATTAACATTGAGATCCTAATGTAACATTTTATANATATGCACATATAAACGTACACACTCCGTATTAACATTGAGATCCTAATGTAACATTTTATATTGTTTTAATCTATCATCTCTCCCTACAAAATATTGGCAAATAAGTCATTAAACTTGATGTCATTTTTGAGCATTGATGAAAAGACGGAAGGTATTATAAAGAATATTTCAAAAAAGCGAAAATTAATAAATTATACTAAACATTACTCCAGCACATAAGCCACCGATTCCAAAATTTTTACATTTAATGCACTTCGTTCTCATACGTCCGGAGAAAAAAACCACTGTAAAGTTTGAAGGAAACACTTGCAGGAATTTTCCATTCTACTTTAGAATCCCTACTACAATACCTATTGAAAAATGCTAAAATTACCATATCCATATTTTGTGAAATAAACTAAGATCTGAGTTCTCCAAATGTATGGGTGTATATACACATATATACATATATTATATANCATTTTGTGAAATAAACTAAGATCTGAGTTCTCCAAATGTATGGGTGTATATACACATATATACATATATTATATATATTCTAGTATTATACATAAAATAAATGCCCATTCAATTCCGAGTAACGACCTTAAACTAAATTACTTCTAAGGCATTATTTATAGTTTCACATTGCGTACTGAATTTAAGATAGTGGAAAAAAATATTCCTATCCATATGAGTGATACAAACTATCACCACAGAAAACATAGTTATTTTTTTATAGCAGACATAGAAAAACGGCAGTTAAAAAAGAAATTGATTAATAGATTTTTCGTTATTATTACCTTAGAAATTTAAAGCAGTTTGGCTACGTAAAATGTGCGGAAGACAATTTTTGTAAGAGTACTATATAATACGATTATATAAATGGAAAGAAAAATTTGCTGGAAAATAACATGCCGTCGAACTTCTTTTCACAATTATGTCGAAAAACTGGCTACAGTAAAGGCAAAAATATGTGTCCATAAATCAGCTTAAAACTGTCGTGATATTTTTCAGAAGTTACACAAAAATACGAAAATAACAGCATGTGTGTAAAGGTATAATAGTAGTTTGTTATGATTGCACTGAATATTGAAAAAGACATTGACTTACGAAATTTAAGACAAAGAGCGGTCAATATTCTCCCTAAACAAATATATAATAAAGTTGGGCCTAAAGCATAAAATAAGTCTTTCTGAAAAGTGATTTTAGTTTAAAAAATGTTATTACTATAAAAAAATTTNTTGGGCCTAAAGCATAAAATAAGTCTTTCTGAAAAGTGATTTTAGTTTAAAAAATGTTATTACTATAAAAAAATTTCATGTACTGTAAAAACAACATAATTCTTGATCGAACAAATTTATAAGAACTATGTACTTTGAAAATAACATTTTTCTTGAATAAACAAATTTTTAAGAAGTATAAGTAACATTACATCAGTGTCATTCTTTGAAAAATGTGGAAAGCTTTACATAATAATTTTTAACTCTAATTTAAATCGCATTTCCAACCATAATTCATACCATCTGACATATGTACGTAATTCACATCGCAATTTCAGATGTTGGTGTGGTCTTAGTAACCGTTACTAGGTATGAACGCATATTGAAATCAGTAACGGCTATCATCATGGGAGTCTACATTCGTGAGATGGAAATTTGCTGAAATGTTTGCAAAACTTCGCGACCTCAGTGAACGTTGAGGATGATGGTTGAGGCATACACTACATGAAAGCACACGTATGACTTGTAACATTGCCCACATAAGGAGAAAGTGTATCTTATGTAATGTGCACATGGGCACCTATTACAGGAACGTCTGTGAAATGTGGCTGTGTCGTAATGGTAGCTTACCGTTTGTCGGCCTTCAACATGATGTATGCCAAATTTTTAAAGTCGTTTTTTGATTGTAACTTAAAATTTAATTTCAGTATGTAAATGTAAGCTAATCCGGAGCGGCCTACACACTCAGCTAAATTCCAACATTTCAAATACAGCACACATCCTTGCCTTATCTGCGATACAAATTCAGGACCCTTCATACTGTTAGCGTTTCAGCTTACAATTCCACGTATGACAACCGTTACAGTAGTTTGTGTAGGTAACAAGTAAAGTTTTCTATCAATCTCGTGAATGATGTACTTCCATTTAAAAAAAAAATACGTATAGAGCCAAGTGGACTGTTATGGTCTTGTATTCTCTCTCCATCGCTCTCTTGGACGTATATAAGTGAAACACGCAATTTTTCAGCTTTAATACGATAACATTGTGCCAAGTAGAAGAAAAACTTAAATTAATATTACATTTTTACGCATGCAATTTGTTAAAATTAAACGCGTGGAACAATAAACAAAATCATTGAGAGTCGGTGAACTATATTTTTGATTTAATGACAGTTTTCATTTCAGCAATTAGTGCTTCAGGAAAATTTAATTTATGCGCACATTTTTCATTAGTAACGTAAATTTTTTTTAATGATTCAATATATTTTATGATAAATTTTTTTAGAACAAGTTAGTATGGTTAAACGATATTTCACGCTAACATCCTTGTCAGTAATTGTTTAAAAGTATGATGAAATAATCTGTGTTTTCATATTGTAAGCAGAGTTATCAAAATTTCGCTGATTAAGAACACATGCTGCAATATTAGATTTCAGCATAAATACGTTTCATATTATATAAAACAATATACCTATTAAAACATCTACAGGGAAAATGCTGTTAGGTTACTACTACGTCATAGCACCCGATCAGTGTATGCTTTGCTACTGTAGACAAATATTCTCAGCTTTGTGCGAAGTATAGTTAAGAGGATCTCCACACTTTTATTTAAAAAAAAAAAATAAGTCTTACGAAAAAACACTTTNAATTCCACGTATGACAACCGTTACAGTAGTTTGTGTAGGTAACAAGTAAAGTTTTCTATCAATCTCGTGAATGATGCACTTCCATTAAAAAAAAAAATACGTATAGAGCCAAGTGGACTGTTATGGTCTTGTATTCTCTCTCCATCGCTCTCTTGGACGTATATAAGTGAAACACGCAATTTTTCAGCTTTAATACGATGACATTGTGCCAAGTAGAAGAAAAACTTAAATTTATATTACATTTTTACGCATGCAATTTGTTAAAATTAAACGCGTGGAACAATAAACAAAATCATTGAGAGTCGGTGAACTATATTTTTAATTTAATGACAGTTTTCATTTCAGCAATTAGTGCTTCAGGAAAATTTAATTTATGCGCACATTTTTCATTAGTAANTTAATGACAGTTTTCATTTCAGCAATTAGTGCTTCAGGAAAATTTAATTTATGCGCACATTTTTCATTAGTAACGTCAATTTGTTTTAATGATTCAATATATTTTATGATAAATTTTTTTAGAACAAGTTAGTATGGTTAAACGATATTTCACGCTAACATCCTTGTCAGTAATTGTTTAAAATTATGATGAAATAATCTGTGTTTTCATATTGTAAGCAGAGTTATCAAAATTTCGCTGATTAAGAACACATGCTGCAATATTAGATTTCAGCATAAATACGTTTCATAGTATATAAAACAATATACCTATTAAAACATCTACAGGGAAAATGCTGTTAGGTTACTACTACGTCATAGCACCCGATCAGTGTATGCTTTGCTACTGTAGACAAATATTCTCAGCTCTGTGCGAAGTATAGTTAAGAGGATCTCCACACTTTTATTTAAAAAAAAAAAATAAGTCTTACGAAAAAACACTTTTGGAAAAAGAATTTTTTTTTGGTGAGGCATAAACGAGATTAGTTTTTCATGTTCAATTAAATAAATAAATAAATAAATAAATATACACACATAAGTATTCCGAAATTATTGATTATTTTAGTGAGATATTCAGCACATAATTAGTGTAAATAACAGTTCCATTTGAATTTTTTAAACAAAGGTTAGCCAAACACCTTAACAAATGTGTTGGAATTTCGGACGACTTTTGCGTGAAAACAGCATAATTGTTTCTTGGTAATGTTATGGAAAATTGCGTAAAAATACTATCATGGGTGTAGCGATTGAGGTTGAACTTGGAACGTACCGCCAATCATGGTTAGCAAAGATGGCGTAGAGGAAGTAGATAGTTAGCGCAGACTCTACCGATGGACACGTCACAATTGCCTGTTTCCTGAGAAAATTAACTTGTTTCGCACATTTACGATATTAAATATATTTTCGTTAATAATGATTGAATAATAGTTAAAGTCAAATAAAGTTTTATTTATAATTGTGAATTGCACGTGAAAGCTAGAAGAAACACAATTCTTAGTTATTTGTTTCTTCAACCCAATAAATCAATTAATATACGACACGTTTGACAAAAATTGGTTATTTTAAGCCGATGAACTGGTTTTGGCGAGTTATTTTGACATTTGAGTTATTTATGGGTTGATTCCTCCTCAATTTACTAAAAGTTCTTATAAAAGAGCAAACAGGATAGGATATAGCCATGCACAAATTTACAATACAAATGATAAATTAAAAGTTCACACGGTAATAAACATGATGCTAAGTGAAGTGAAATAATTTCTGCAGTGTATTAGTAGCCCTTAGTTACATCAAATAGGAACTGCATAGCTGAAATAGAGGAGAATATTCTGTAATACATTTTGGTAGAAGGTTTCTCATTCTTTATGGTCTAGCTGAAAAGAGATCCAGATATTGTTCCGGACAGAAGTATGAATGAGAGGTGTCTGCTACCGAATGAAGCCTGAAAAAGCCATTTTTAAACGCAGAGAAAGATAATTTTATTATATTTAAAACGTTACTAGTTTTTTTTTACAAGTTATGAATACATTAGATTTGTGAATTGTGATTAACGTAAATGTCTGATATATATATTTATATATATAATATATTATTATATAATATATATATATTATTTGCTGGTCGGATTTGGGGACATTAATGATTATTTGTTGCCAAGTCTATTCCTTCATAATTTACTAAAACTTTATGTATATATATATATATATACATATACATATATATGTGTGTGAATGTAATATATTCCAGTTTAAAGTGGAAATAGCATTTTTAACCCAACTTTGTGCACTAACATATAATATAAACTATTGCTGTCAGTACTATGATATTAATGCGGTAACAGTTCCTATTCTTTCAATTTTGTACGCATAATGTATTGACATTAATTCGTTTTATTAAGCATTTATTTTAGTCTCCATGAGGTATTTCACAAAATGCGTTAATAATTAGTAAAACTATAACCAATTTTTATTAGAAGTAAAAAATTAATTCACTGAACTCAGCTTGTAATCGATGGAATTTAGGCACTGATGTTGCATTTAAGTAGCATGTTAAAGTAGGAGGAAAGTATATTACTTAATAAATTTCCGTATGCGTTATTTCCCAAATTGACACAGCAGAAAACTTTAATTTATTAAACATTTTAATAAAAGGTAATTAGAGTTAACGTTTACTATATGAAAATATTTCTGGTAACGTCATACATTAGTGGTTTGACCAAATTAACCAGCGCTTAAAACATAATCTACATTCGGCAACTATTTTCAAGATATTCTCTTCATGTACAATATTGGTTCATGCTACTTTTACATTTTATGCGGTTTTTGTACATTTTTATACTGCACCTTTATATTTACTTCTATACTTTTGTCTTTCGCTTTTGTAAATATTCTCCTTGTTTAACAGAATTGGAAGACCATAATTGCGGAACAAATAAAGATAAAATTATGCAAGTTGTCATAAAAGGGACATGATTAACGGAAATAGAATTAATGGCTTCCAAAGAGCTGCATTTCCTAGATGATAATATTATTTTTATAACAAATCACGCCATGCTTGAACGGAAAAAACTGACAATTGCTTAGAAACATGAATTTAAACACGATTCGTCTTTTGGCCCTATCTGATGAAAACACGCCTGTCGGTACAGGTAAATTTGGCGAGAGAGTGTGATAAGATGATGTGTGGGCGGAAAAGCGTCAAAATGCAAGTGAGCTAGAAAGTAGGAGCACCCCGAGAACATCCACACCTTCATTTTATCCAATTGAGAATATAACTGGTACAAGTTTAACTTATAAATTTCGAGAGACATGATCAGTAGAAGTTTTATCGTAGGTTGTTTACAGTTAATAGAACGCTTTTTAAATCAACTTTTGAAAAAGTCCCATCTCGGAATTGCATATAATTAAACCTAAAAATTGACTAGTGTACACCCAGTTAGGTTAGCAGTACCAAGGGAACGGTAGTCCCATAAAATAGTTGTGGATGCTGACTATTCTCTTTCATGTCTCTTGTTTTTATTCGTATAAGTAAGAATCAGAATGGTAGTAGCACGTTTACGTTCCTACACATTTCGCTCCACGTAAAATAAACATTTGTGGACATTCGAGGGCATGGCTTCTGCGCATGGGCATTCGAAAACGAGAAACGTATTCACCAATTATCCTATGCCAGTTTAAACTGCAAAAACACTCATGCAACTAGTATTATGGGTAAGTTCAGATTAGGTTTCTTTAAACTATAAACTTATTCACCCAATATTCTAGGTTAGTTTAAGAGATCCTGTTAGAATAAGTTATTACGTTAAAAAGAAACGGATGAAAATGCGCATGCGCAACAATGATGGCCGCTNAAGTCCCATCTCGGAATTGCATATAATTAAACCTAAAAATTGACTAGTGTACACCCAGTTAGGTTAGCAGTACCAAAGGAACGGTAGTCCCATAAAATAGTTGTGGATGCTGACTATTCTATTTCATGTCTCTTGTTTTTATTCGTATAAGTAAGAATCAGAATGGTAGTAGCACGTTTACGTTCCTACACATTTCGCTCCACGTAAAATAAACATTTGTGGACATTCGAGGGCATGGCTTCTGCGCATGGGCATTAGAAAAACGAGAAACGTATTCACCAATTATCCTAGGCCAGTTTAAACTGCAAAAACACTCGTGCAACTAGTATTATGGGTAAGTTCAGATTAGGTTTCTTTAAACTATAAACTTATTCACCCAATATTATAGGTTAGTTTAGGAGATCCTGTTAGAATAAGTTATTACGTTAAAAAGAAACGGATGAAAATGCGCATGCGCAACAATGATGGCCGCTAGCATACGCATGCGCAATAACCACGGTCTTGACGTTCCACAGATTCTCGTCACGGAAATGACATTTTCCCATATTTCGGAATGATACAGTAAGGGCAGAGAAATATATATTGGACATGAATTTGCAAAGTGTTCAGTTGACCGCGAGCAGCTCATCTCAGTGTGTATGTATCCTTCAACAACAAGTAACGTTACCATGGGTCACATAGCTAGTATTCATACTCTCATCAAGCTTTGCAACTGCTGCCAACTACACCCATTCAGTTTTCACTCTAATGGTCATTAAAATCATGTTCAGCGACAACTAGATATTTTATTTTACGATTCACTTTTGACAATACGTTAAAACTTACAAACGTGGAGTAACAGAGGGATTATTAACCAAAGGTTGGTTTCATAAGAGCTTAACTGAAAACTACGTATATTTATTCGGTTTGGGATAGAAGTGTAAATTAAAAATGACTTATACTGATTTCTGTAATTCGTGCATATACCCAATATTGGCTTGTATATAGTTTGTACAAACTTTTAATGCGACGAGTTCAAACGGTGATTTAAATGTTTATTTACATTAAAAAAAACTTGTGAGATATTCATTACAACTTCGGAACTTGAATATATCTTACGCCGTAGTCATACGAGTAATCTAAACGTGTTTAAGGAAATCCTAAAATAAAAAACACGCTCCCGTTGATAATTATGTTATTTATAACCGCTTTCAACACTTATAAAGGTTAAAGTTCTCTATTTTAATACAACTAACCTTACTTTGGCTGAAATAGTGCAACGAATTTCATTGTCTGCCCNGGTTAAAGTTCTCTATTTTAATACAACTAACCTTACTTTGGCTGAAATAGTGCAACGAATTTCATTGTCTGCCCTGGCTTTTATTTCAAATAATTCAGAAAATCCCGTTTTGTGAATCTGACGAAGGGGGTTGACACTAGACATCCTACAGTGTTCTTATTGAATACTGACCATTGCGTGTTCACAAAAGTTGGAATACTATACAAAGTATCAAAATTAATAAATTAAATTAATCCTCTGGCAATATAATGTTCTTTATTATAATTGAATTACTACTGGCTTCACGTATNAAATTAATAAATTAAATTAATCCTCTGGCAATATAATGTTCTTTATTATAATTGAATTACTACTGGCTTCACGTATGTAGGTTAATACTATTGAGATAATAATGTGGTAAGGAATTATCGTTTTAGAAAGCATGATACCGTAGTTGATCGCTNATAGGTTAATACTATTGAGATAATAATGTGGTAAGGAATTATCGTTTTAGAAAGCATGATGCCGTAGTTGATCGCTTTTGGTAGCATTCCTGTTGCTTGAACTTGCTTGACTGTTACCAGCCGTTACTCCATTTCGTGCTTTGGACACAGATTCTTTGCATTTCTTTCAGAGTCGTTATGAAAGTTTCGTAAACAATTTATTATTTTATAAGTACGTTCAATGTGCCACGAATACACATTTTTATGTAAACTGTAAACATTTTTGTATGTAAGAAAATACGCTTATAGTAGATTTTGTGTACTTTGTTTAAAAATGTTTTAACCCCAAACTAATTGCGAATATATTTACCGACCCCAGTAAGTCCTATTACAAACTTGTTGTTTCTTAATTGCTTCTTACTGTTCACATTATATCAATAATTAACATTGTTTCAACCAAAATAGCATACATATGTACCGAATGATGTCTTTTTGAAGGGACACAAACAATTTACTTTTGAAATCTTTGAAANCCAAAATAGCATACATATGTACCGAATGATGTCTTTTTGAAGGGACACAAACAATTTACTTTTGAAATCTTTGAAAATACTAATATTCATGGAAATATAACTGATAATTAAATACACTCGAATGAGCCCTTAACGTTTTTGTAGAAACAACTTCCTTTGATCCCCTCATGCTATATATATAAAGGTTTAGTTAATAATGAAGGAATAGACATGGCAACAAATATTCGTTAATGGTCCCAAATACGAGCAGAAAATAATAATCGAAGCATAACTTGAGAGTGCCAATTCTTTCTTCTTCCATGCTCCTCGGTTTTGACAGTTATGCTGGGACTGGAAAGTTGGTCCCTGCGCAGCTGCGGCACGCACTCTCTGACCCAGACTTCCTCTGCGGTTGCAAGTGCGGAGACCAGAAGAGTTAGGCTGTGGCCACACATCAACCCAGCTGCGCGACCTCCGTTTCAGACCAACGCGTACGCCGTACACAGCCCGACCTACATAAACAAGCCCACTTCTAGTTCGACCTCACAGGGCTGCGCGCCTTAACTCTCCTTCGAGGGTCAAGTGTCACTTGCTGAACCTTTCACCTCTCGCAGAGTCGAAATTGCGCTCCTGCGGTCGTACTTTCATCCGTAAACGCTAGCAAATTGTGTACATTTAGTTTCCTTGAATGGGATGCCACAGACTTTTAAGGAATTTTCGATTTCGCGTATCCACTGTGACTTGCTTTGTTAATGAGATATTAAGCAGAATATGTTTACAAGACACGTTCTCCCAGAATAAGAAATACCAACTATACAGTTTTCAGCAAAAAACCACTCTTGTGGATATAAAATTAACCCTTGCCGAATTTGGTAGTGACCAAAATTTATAAGCAATTGAAAAACACATGTACGCTGGAAGGAGATGCGAAAACCGTCGCCAGACGATGGTCATGACACACACAAATAAAGAGCAGGCTCATATATGGCGTTTTTGAAAAACTCTGAAAGATTCACATGTTTTTAACACGTATTGCAAGAAAATCTATGCATATAATTGGTGACGTTTTGCCATTTAGTTGCCCCTATGATTCGAGTTACTGGAGTAGAGATTTCTGCATAATTTCGGCTACAGGTTTTATCGTTAATTTATTAGCTCTCATGATTATTACGTACGGTATTTTCCAGAAACAAACGACGTGAGTATGGACTTAATCAATGTGGTATTAGTATGCCTAAATGCCTGAGAATCTTGATGAAATCTGTATACGTGTGTAGAAAGTTTCTTCTTCTACGCTTCCTTCCTTCCAAAATATGTTATGAATCTATCTTTTACAAACATACTCTAAGTGCAGTGTTTTCATACACCCCATTTAAAAGAATACCTTTGTAATTTGAGATGGAAATATGTTCATAAATTCAGTTGAAACGATGTGAATCATCAAACCGTCAAGGCCAAACCTTTAATATTAGATTTTATTTTAATCGCGTGCGCGCCAAAAGTTTATTCTGGTGCAGTATAAAACCTATTAAAGTAAGATAATACCAACCACGTAGATTTGGCAAATGATATAAAACCGAGGAGCTTGCCACCACTCTGCTAGCAAAATACGTGANTAATACCAACCACGTAGATTTGGCAAATGATATAAAACCGAGGAGCTTGCCACCACTCTGCTAGCAAAATACGTGAAAAAATTGAACCAAATCATCGCAATTTATTTACATATTTGCATTTACGGAATTACGAAAGACTAATGGAGCAACGCGGATCATTTAACAACTGTAATAACAATTTTTGCATAAATTCGAATGGCGTACTTTTTAAGTTATAACGGTTCGGGAATATCTGTATGAAACGCATTTTATATTTCTTATTAAATATAAAAGTTTGACATTTTATATTGCTTGAAAACAAATTGTTAATTGACATAATTGCCATCTTTTTGGTTGGTATAACTGTCACTAGGTGACGCCACTGTAAAACGGCGCCTTTTTAGTACAACAGTGTCAGCGTCGCTGGGTCACAGCCCTCGGCTGCGACATCACGTCTGGCGACATCTGTCTGGTTCACGGTTTCCTGGAGGTTGGCCTCCAACGAATGCGGAGATATCGCCAGCATTCGGTTCAACAGTGCGTGGCGCGGGCACTGTGATTCCCACACGTACCCACTTTCACCACGGCTACGAGGCCCTCCGGTCTGATAGCGTTCCTCTGCCNCGGGCACTGTGATTCCCACACGTACCCACTTTCACCACGGCTACGAGGCCCTCCGGTCTGATAGCGTTCCTCTGCCATTCGAAACTATATTCGTGGTCACGCCTAGCAGATTCTTTGCTTTAGCCGACAAAAGTTTATTTTAAATAGTAGAAACAAAAATTTCTCCGTCTAAGCAAAACGTGGACAGTGAAATTGAAATGTTACGCTCTGAAGTTAAAACAATGGAAAGTGTTCCAGAAAAGGTGAAATTTCATTCCGTGCCAGTTAAATTGCTCCTCTGGAATCTCTGATCACCTCAGTGACTACACTGAAAGAGAGGTTTTTTTGAGCCACCGAAATACTTGTTGTACACGGCGAATAGACTAACCCAATGGCTGTTATAAAATAATTAGACAACTGAAAAATTAAATGCTTAAGATAATATGTTAAAATATATCGAATAAAACCTNTGCTGTTATAAAATAATTAGACAACTGAAAAATTAAATGCTTAAGATAATATGTTAAAATATATCGAATAAAACCTCGAGTGTATCATAGGGGTTCAGCGTACCCGGAAAAGTATATTCTGTCTCCACTTTATATCACCGAAATTAAGTAGCCAATCATAGTAGCGTAGTATAAAAGATCACCGCAGATAGTAATCTCATCTGACGGGGAAAATACGAGCTACCGTCAGAACTTTGGTCATTCAACTGTGTTAGTTATTAAATGCCAAGAACACAAACAAGTCGGCGTTATTATGCTCTTATGTAATTTCAATGGCTAAAAGAAACTAAGTAACACTTGACTACGTTATTAAGAACTGCATGAAAGATTGCAATAGGCGATCATTGCTGAAGAAAATTCGAACAATATTCAATGGAATCGCAGCACAACATTAATTAAATTATCGGAATTATTTGAATATGAATTTTTTTTGTCGCATGAAATAGCGAAATTCTTCTGAACAACAATTCGACAGCTTTCTGAGATTTNTTTGAATATGAATTTTTTTTGTCGCATGAAATAGCGAAATTCTTCTGAACAACAATTCGACAGCTTTCTGAGATTTCGGTTTCAATACTCCATATGCGACAGCAACTAACGCGTCATATACTCAAAGGTTTTCAGGTTTGGTAAACAATTTGCATAAAATAGTAAAAATTAATGGAATTCTCTCAAAAATTTACGACTGCAAGTTCATATAATCACAACGGTAATAACTTCCCAGTTTAAGTTCAGAAACCCTAAAAATAAGTATTTGCAATATTCCCGGACTTATTGCACAGTGAAATCACCAAAGCTCTTTAAAATCAAAAAGAGCTGCATTAATAAGAAACGTCAGTGCTTTGTAATATTGTAGTTTTATGAAGTGCATCCATCAGCCCTGTCCACTATTAACGAATGCAATGCAACAAGAAACACATTTAGTTCTTTTCAAAGTGACAGTTGCAGCTGTTGCACGTACACAAACGTACAGAAAATTCGTTGAAAAGTAGGAAGAACTCTATCTGCCAAATTAATTACGAAATTATCTTTTCTGCTATGATCATTGCTCTTATTACGGCCGTAAAGCCATTTGCAAAAATTTCATTGTGCAATTAAACAGAGAATTATATAATTGTGCCTGACATAACAGGACATGTAACTTATTTCCATGCCAGAACATTATTGTCAATTCTTGCCATCAGAAATACTTAAAGAGTGTTTTAGCAAAAGGCAATGGTGTAGAATAATATTGGCCATACCTTCTCATGAACAGCTCATACATTGTACATTATCACAAATTCTGGGCGAAAAAATTAAGGCATAAGCATTACCTTGAAATAAATGCCTTATTGAGACAACATATTTTCTCACAGTAACAAAAAAGTCTATCCGCCACTGTCTATTATTTAACTTGGTCTCAGTTGCGTTGAGCGTAATGTCTCTAAAACAGAGGCCGGGTGATCAA
This sequence comes from Clitarchus hookeri, assembly GCA_002778355.1. NCBI lineage: Eukaryota > Metazoa > Arthropoda > Insecta > Phasmatodea > Phasmatidae > Clitarchus > Clitarchus hookeri. The sequence continues at coordinate 51,889 of NQII01002243.1, read as the reverse complement.
TTAGTAATATAGAAGAATACTGTTTCACGTCACCCAAATACCAGTCCTTAGGTCATAATGGATGGCTCCCAACTGGCAGTCTCAGGCTAACAGGAACACTTGCCACACCCGAGCATGTAAGTATGGCACTTGTACGCCTTCAATATCTTTCCACATCGCTCGCACTTAGGCCGGAGTGAACCATCATTTAAGGCTCTGTTTCACCCCTTTTCCAGAAATTCGTCGTTTTAATGTCATCATTTCAGTTTCAGAAGTGTTATTGAAAATGTATGAATATAGAAAATTTACTATTTACTTGCTGTTTAATACGTTTGCATGTTATTTCCTACTTGCATTAAGGCAGCAACTTATTGATAAAATATAAATGTGATCTCGATTTTTTACAACAAGCAGATAGCACACAATTACAATTATGCGCAAAAAATATTAAACATCTCGTAAAATGTAAATTTTATATAATGGTACGTTGTCAGTAGTTACTACGGATCCGTAATTATGACGCTATAACGAAGAACTTCTGCTAAAATGGTGAAGCCGGGCCTTAAGGCTGTAGCTCTCACCCCTGCTGATTGCCCAGGTCAGCGCCGGAGCAGCGTTACCTCACTGCATTGACTCTATCATGGCGAAGGGTAATCTCCGACTCTNATGTGATCTCGATTTTTTACAACAAGCAGATAGCACACAATTACAATTATGCGCAAAAAATATTAAACATCTCGTACAATGTAAATTTTATATAATGGTACGTTGTCAGTAGTTACTACGGATCCGTAATTATGACGCTATAACGAAGAACGTCTGCTAAAATGGTGAAGCCGGGCCTTAAGGCTGTAGCTCTCACCCCTGCTGATTGCCCAGGTCAGCGCCGGAGCAGCGTTACCTCACTGCATTGACTCTCTCATGGCGAAGGGTAATCTCCGACTCTGCTCCGCCTAATCAATTAGTAACGAGGAGAGTGGGTGGTGGAGGCGTGACCAGTGCTACCAACACGCACGCGGCCCACTTTCCCGCCCGCGCCGGGACCCACGCGCTTTCGAACGCAGGGGCGACGACACACCGCCACTCGGTGGCCGTCGTCGGTAGTGCGTCACGCTTCTGTAACCGCGTGGCTCGAGGCCCAGACCTCGCCAAGACCAAGCATTCGCGCACCATGTCGGTGTCCACTGAAGCTCGCCACAATCACGGGACAGATGTGCAGACAAATGTGCTTAGACGCTGCAGTGTCCGTGTGTATATACAGACTTAGAGTCGTTCTCTGTATATTTGAGACCAGTGTTGCAATTGAGATTATTTATCGCTAAATCTAGCTTTTTTAAACTTCAGGTTAACGGCATTAGTATGTTTATGACAACTAGACAAAAACAATTTAGTGGTTTATTTCAAACAATTCAACCACAACGGGTTATTCCCCTCTCTTCTGAGGATGTAGAAATTAATTCCGATGATCCACAGAAAACACTATTTTAGAGAAGGTAATTTTTTTATCTGTTAGCACTATAAACGTGTGATGTTTGAACACAGAAGTTATAATGTAATTTACTAAAATTATTAGATTTTAAAATGTTTTATAAAAATCTAGCTGTTCTTTTAGTGGAAAACAGCTTACCATTGTGTGTGGTACAGCGGGATTTTTTAATACTTGTTGGTAACACTGCTCGGGATTACGGAATTACTCCTACAGTTGCTGCCGCATTGGTCAAGAGGGGAAAGAGGTGTCACTTGGTTATTTGCATTTGTGAGAAACATGGCGGACGTTGCCGTTGGCAGGCGGGTTTTCTCGAAGCACTCCCGTTTCTTTCACCCTTACGTTCCCCCGTTGCACCATCCTTACCTCAGTTTGTACACACCAGCGCTTCAGACTACGCTGTTAAGCGCCCACCAAAACATCTCAATTGAACACTTGGCAGGGTTACATAAAGTCGAGTTCTTCAAATGTCGTGAGATAGTTTCTGGCCCGAATTCCTGCGACATCCATCAAAATAATCAAACAATCAAAATACTCTGTGGTCCAATTGCAGACACATTGTAAAGATTCAAATTTTTCGTATATAGCAGGTCGCGAAGTGCTGTATTCTGTAATTGTTATTTACTATTCATAAAGCTGAAATTTTACTGCACGTCTAGAATACATAATTAGAGCTAGAGGAATCTCCTAGCATTAACATTTTCGTAAATAGCAAAATATTGCCAATAATGTAATACCTTCTACTTCATTTGAAAGGTGGTTGCGATGTTCCCTCTAGTTGGTTGAAAAAGGCACATTTAACATAGACCTACTCTCGGCGGCATTTGACAGACAAGCCCAGTGAGTAACGTCGCGCCCACTACACACTATGATAGCTGTACCTGCTGCTACCTCCCCCGCAAGTCTTACAAGGGCCCGACATTACTGAATCCAACGCTAGAGCCAGCAAGCATTTCAATATTGTATTCGTAAATCTTATACCAGCATCGGGGAAAATATTATTCCCATTCCATCTTTACATATTATATGAATCATAGTGGTCACAAACATTTGATTTTCTTTACTTGTTGCTTATTTAGACCACCATCTCTAGTCTCCACTTTACAACGGTAGGCTAATAAGGCTGAAAGACGAGGTATATTATTAATTTAAGTTAATATTACACTTAGAAACCACACACCAATCCATAGCTTATTCGGAATTCAAAACATAACCTCACACACGGTTAAGGTCACAGAAAATACAGGGGTGAAACTTTCGCTTATTCCACGACCTCCAGTAGCACATGGCAGCAAAATGACGTCACTAGCCAGCAACATGTCGGATCATCGTACCCCATTCAACGTCTGGTAACCTACTTGCCAGCAGGTAGGCCAGCCAACAGGGAACCTTAGACAGCATACCGTAGCCAGTCAGACACAAGGCCCGTTGCCATAGAACTTCGCGCAGCCAATCAGAGAGTGGGTACGCCCACATCAAAGAAACCGCCATGCAACTTCGTCTCTGTGTAATTATCTACTCTTTAGTAAGGCGATGTTCCAAAAAACTGCGCCACGCATGTCAACACANGGACGGGTACGCCCACATCAAAGAAACCGCCATGCAACTTCGTCTCTGTGTACTTATCTACTCTTTAGTAAGGCGATGTTCCAAAAAACTGCGCCACGCATGTCAACACACACAGAAGTGACGATAACTTTTTCATTTATTTAATGGTCGCAGGAGTGACCCTATTACGCCACTGAAGGAAAACACTTGTAACATATTTACATGTAGTCTATGCTTTTTGTGCAAAAATTTTGTTAGTATGTTTTCAAACACAGCACTCTGAAAAAATTGTTTTGGGCTATGAAGAAAGACTACAAAATTGATTTATAATATTCGTAACTTACTCAAAAATTCTACTAAGTTCACTTAATTGTGATTATTATTGTATAAAGGCTTATTATGAATATGAAGAGAAGTCTAGTAAAAAACGTATTTAAATTACGCTGTTATGAAGTTAAAGGGAAAATGAGACGGGATACGTTAATAGCTAATTACTTTATCTTCATTCGCAGTAGTCAAATACGTTCATGAAACTTCGTGTCAAACATTAGTATAAATGCCCCGTTGATTGTATTNTCAACACACACAGAAGTGACGATAACTTTTTCATTTATTTAATGGTCGCAGGAGTGACCCTATTACGCCACTGAAGAAAAAAACTTGTAACATATTTACATGTAGTCTATGCTTTTTGTGCAAAAATCTTGTTAGTATGTTTTCAAACACAGCACTCTGAAAAAATTGTTTTGGGCTATGAAGAAAGACTACAAAATTGATTTATAATATTCGTAACTTACGCAAAAATTCTACTAAGTTCACTTAATTGTGATTATTATTNTACGCAAAAATTCTACTAAGTTCACTTAATTGTGATTATTATTGTATAAAGGCTTATTATGAATATGAAGAGTAGTCTAGTAAAAAACGTATTTAAATTACGCTGTTATGAAGTTCAAGGGAAAATGAGACGGGATACGTTAATAGCTTCATTCGCAGTAGTCAAATACGTTCATGAAACTTCGTGTCAAACATTAGTATAAATGCCCCGTTGATTGTATTNTCTTCATTCGCAGTAGTCAAATACGTTCATGAAACTTCGTGTCAAACATTAGTATAAATGCCCCGTTGATTGTATTATCAACAACTTGAACTTATCATTATAGAAAACTTACGTTGCTTACAGACATATCAACTAACCGCGTTGTGGTCCGAAGGTAACGACTTGAAAAAATGAAAGCAGTCCAATAATGCGTCACACACAACAAAAAGAATACATGTAAGCAATAATTAAAATTCTTAATAAACGTGCAGTGATCTGAACGTGGAGGAGCTATGAAGAAATGGATTACTTATGACAAGACTGAAATATGAAATAATATTTTGTCTACTTCCCCACCTTATTGGTTGGGATCTCACTTCACTTCGCGTGGTACGCTGAGTTCGAATCTCTAGAAGGGAACGGTTAAATGAGAAATTTCGATGGACAGTATGATTTTCAATTTATCTTTTACTGGACGTTTTATACTATCCAACGAAGGAAATACAGTTAGTAAACAGAATGTCCCATTTATCTTGACCACCCACAATAACTCTGTACCGGGGCTCCAAATAAAAAAGTGCTCCATACAAAATTTGTATAACGGAAAGGGGGCAAATAATACTGCTATAGCATTATTATTAGTGAGATACGAGTACCAACATCACTTTTTTAAATGGCACCTTGTATCTATTGGTCAAAATTTCAATGAAGCTCATTAAAACCTATTCAAAAATGTATCACAATGTACCAGTCTAATAAACAGATCGTTAAAAACCGCCACAGCACTTGGTACTCATAATTGTTCATGAAGACTCGTTATGTGATGCCTTGCGGCACGATTGCGCTGCATAGTACAGTATGACGTTGACACTGCATTTCATGTAGAGGTGATGTAAACAGTGTAGGTACCCAGAGTTGAGTACCCCATTTCACAAAGTTGCACTTAGAGGAAACAAAGGCACACATATAATATGACGATTACTCAATCAGTCATCCGTGTGCAGCACTGTAAGGTGAGAGTTGTCGTAACGGAAATGTACTCCAACAACGAGAAGGTAGAAATTCTGCTCATCTATGGAGAACGTAAGTTAGCAGAAGAATGTGTTCGTACTGTACTTTACAGTACAGTGTAGTTCGTTGAAGTGAGGTGTACTGAAACACACACGCAGTTATGTTATTACCATTATTAATAGCTTAGATTGCTCACTCGTCGTTCATTCTTTTGGAGGTCAGCGTAATGCTAATCAGGCGGAGCAACTCTATAGAAAGCGATACTCTGACAAGATCCCATAATCCAGACAGATGTTTTTCCGTCTCGATGTGAAGCTTTGTGAAACGGGCAATTTGAACCCACAGCAAAGCCATCGTCGTAGAACTCGCACAGATGAAGCTGCTAAAGTTTCTGTTATCCCTGCTGTAGCAGTTAATCCACACGTCAGCACACGCCAACATCAAGTCTAAATTCGGATTCCGTAAACGAGTGATCATCAAATTCTTAAGCTTCATACGTTCCATCCCTATCATCTACACTTACACCAAGAATTTAACGGAAATTATTTCCAGATAAGGGTAGAGTTCTGTCAATAAGCACAGCATCAACTTATTGCGAACCCGAAATTTTTTCGGATGTTCTTTTAAGCGATGAATCGTTGTTCTTCAAATCAGGCCAAGTGAAAACGCGGAACATGCATTATTGGGCCTTCGAGAAACTCACAATGGCTTCGACAGGTGGAACATCAGCGTCAATGGAGAGTTAATGTCTGGTGTAAGATGGTTGCCAATAATGTTATAAAGCCTTATTTCGTGAATGGTAACTGAAACTTAAGGGAGTATGCCACCTTCATACAAGAAATTCTTCCTGCTCTTCTGGAGGAGATACCTCTAAGGAACAGAATGATAATGTGGAACCAGCACGATGGATGCCTAGCACATAACGCCGTATATGCATGTTGCGTTCTGGACAAAAATATCCTGGTAGGTGAATTGCTCGTGGAGGGCCAGTTCAGTGGCCTTCAGGGTCTCCTGACCTTACCCACTGAACCTTATTTTCTTTGGGGTTATCTCAAAGGCGCTGTCTATCAAGATGTTCCAACAACTCCATAGAACATGCAGGAACGTATTGTGCGTGCTTGTAATGCTCTTCAGCAGGCAACACTGGAGGAATCAGTGTTGTCATNAGAACATGCAGGAACGTATTGTGCGTGCTTGTAATGCTCTTCAGCAGGCAACACTGGAGGAATCAGTGTTGTCATTAATCCAACGACTGAACGTGTGTCGCTGCCAATGGTCATCACTTTGAAAATCTCATGTGAAGTTTTTACCCCTCGCAGTACCCATATGGATAGTACTACAAACGGGCAGTAGAGATACCACTTTCTGTGTCGTATTTAGTGTTCATGTTATAAAAGTGAACATTGCGTTACATGTTTAAATAGGTCTTGAGGAGTTTCGTTGTATTTTTAACCAATGAAATAACGGAGCAATTTAAAAGTCTGATGTTTGTTGTCGTAGCTCACTAAAACAGTGTCTGGACACTAAACATAAGTTGTGGGATTACTGAAACATTAATATTTGAAGCAAACAAATAATGAATGATATTTTGCACGTTGTGATGCTTAAGGCAAGTTTTACGTGAATGTTAAGAGGGAGCCGTCTGCCCTATAAACTGCAGGATAATTCCCTGTTATTCCTGGAAGACAGGTGGACGGAAGACGTTGGAGGACGAGGGAGCACCCCGAGAACAATACTTATAACGTTGCCGTGTTTACGATCGAAACAATACATCAAAATCTACAGCGGAACACGTTGTGTCTGCTACAGTCAGGAACTAATCTGTGAACACCAGCAGTGCGAGGTGACAGTTTGTACGCTGAGGCAATCATGGATCTCCAACAATACAACGAACGTATTAGAAGCTTCAACTGAAATCTGCCTTAAACATATTCGCTTCATATCAAGTCACTTGAATCAGCAAATAAGATTAACATTTATTTGAGAGTGACCTTCGTGAGTTTTATTGAAGCCAAAGGCCGATAAATTCTGAAAGGTCTCTGGCTCAATAACCAATAATTATTGTCAAATGTACAGTAGCTCCGTACTTAAAAGCATTCTCGCAACCAAGTTATTTAACCTTCACTGATATTATACAATCGAAGTTTAACAAACCTAATATAATACCTTATGCATATGTAAAAGGTCGCGATCTATTCTTTAAAAGCCGCTCACCTCGGCCACGCCTCCAGCCATTCTTCTCGTTATGACTGTAGGCTGTACAGAATGATTCACATTGACCTTGACTCAGTTACAGAATTAAAACTGCGGAAGACACAGCAACGGGTATTGCGGCAAACTACGAACAAACGTTATGGTGTACAGTCAAGGATTTATTAACTGGACATAACAACAGAGTGCTGAACACTGCAAATACTGTTGTTATTAAGGTGAACACATTTACTGAACTGAACATAAATTTTCTCATATCTTTCAGTTAACTGATGGAGTGACTCGAACGCAATAAGTTCAAAAATAGTTCAAGATTTTGCAGTTTTTTACGTTTATTATTACATCGTACATGAAAGATTTTATGAGGATAACCAATTAGATTACTCGAAATGCAGTAAACGAAAAAAAAATACCGCAGTTTCTTACGCAGAATTAAAATAACTGTAACACGGAGCATATTCTCAAGAAATGTAAGCCATAGCAGCGTGAAATCGATACAGTTGATAAAATACTGGTCATATAAGCAACGTCTTGCACTTTAAGTAAAGTTTTAAAAATTAAATAATAATAATTTAAGAAAACATGGAAATTCACTTGAAACGAGAGTATAGACTAATTTATACCCAATAACGTTATTATCCTCAACCTACAGTGCACTACGGTACACTTTGGTTCTACGTTAAAAAATAGAATAATATTTGCCAAACGCCGTATGAAAATCACATAACTAAACTGAAAAATATATCAATAACCTATTTAAAAAACCGTTCACACTATTTACTCTCACTATTATCAAAATATACTACATTACAAAAATGAGAGTATTCGTATTTTTAACATTTCTTTTAGAATATTACAGCATAAGTGTTATCGCAATATTTCAATGATGGGCTGTGTCTCACTTAAATAATTTCGTTAACGAATGATCTATACTGAGATCGAAGTCACGGAAAACCTGTCGTGTAAAATGCGTATGTTTTGAAATGGATGTTTTTGTTGCTCATTTGAGTACAAAAATGCCGAGAAAGAAGGGGATATACTTGTGATAGAGAGCTTGGGCACACAGTACTCGTCCGCCGAGTCGTTTCGGAGATGCGGTCGAACAGTCACCGGTCCTGTGTTCTCGTCAGACGTACATGACGGCTTAGCTTGCTTCATCACCTAGGTGGGATGCACGAGAGCATGAGGCTATACCGCTCATGAGACCCATTAATATATTCATCGACTGGAAACTCAAATGAAAACTGATAGTTGATTTTCTTACAAGTCAAAACGTGAAACAAAAATTCTTGGCCTTTCCTCTTCGTTCTTCTGCATTATGCCACCGTAAATAAATATACATTGCACGGTTATTTTGTAAATATGATTTGTATCTTTCCGCAAAGTTTTCAAATTATAATTGAAATTACTATTTCGATAATTAGGTTAACAATATTTTACCACGCTTATTCTATATTGCACTGTTCACATTTACATTTAAGAATTTTTACAAAGCTTGGTATGAAATATTTGCTGTAATAACAACATAACATTTCAGTTGCTAATATCGTTTGTATAAAAATATTTACTTTTAATTTATATTAAATAAAAGCACTTTTATTACGTGCTGCAGAAATTATACTTTGAAACACGTTTTAATTATTTAAACATTTTACAGAAATAAGTTTTAATTGACATGAAACTAGGGCTCAAGATTCGATTTTCCAGTAAACTTGGGAGTGTATGTGGAATAGGTGTAATTAGCAGATGTGTAATATGTCCGGAATGCACGACAAGTTACGGTGCTGAGTGGCTTGGCCGGTTATGGCTTCCTGGAATGGAATTCTCGGCCAGTAGAAATCGAGGAATTTTGCGTGGCGTGTGCCAGCCGGTCGGAACAGGAAGCGGGGAACTGCTACAGTTTAAATCACGTAACAATCAGGAAGGAAGGACGGGACTCCTGCCGGGCCCACGCGGCAATCTGCTTACGTGTTTTTCGCCTGTCTGATAGATGATGGCTTTTCGCTAGCACGGACACGCCCTAGGAGCCACTTTTGGAGGGAGGAAGTAAAACTGAATGATGACATAATTTCGCTTTCTACCGAGTTCCGTGGCAAGTGGCGCAGTTCACGCGCCAAATCTTTAATTTAATATTTATGTTAATTTCTGACCAATTATACAGGATGGTCACAAAACCATTGACAAACTCCGTCAGTTGATTCATCACATAAATATATGCGAAAAGTACATAAGGGGACCAAATTTACTTATAACTTTGCAAGTACGTGTAGTATACCAGTAAATGCGCTACAACGCACACAAACACACATACACAGCAGGGAGGTGTCGCACTCGCCTCTAATGCGAGGATACAACTTGGTGGTAACCACCATTTTCCCCATAACCTATTACTTATGTACACCAAAAATTATTTTCTGTAGATTAGTATGTTGATTTACTGGTACACTACACGAACTTCCCAACTAAGTAAATTTCGTCCCGTGCTATTCGCAATAAACCTATCACTCATCTCCACCTTTAGGGCGTGTACCATGAAATATAGTAAGCCAAATGTTTTGTGTATAGTTTTCGTCTATATTTATGTTAGACATCACTTTACAAAGTTAGTTGGTGATTTTTGTGAATATTCTGTATAATTTAAACTTGCAAAGAGAATACCATGTAATTTTTCATTCTCATTAAAAATATTTTACTTTTATTGTGGGTGTTACTGATCTACTTCCAAACAAACATAACATTTGTACATTTTGTATAGTATTTTATATTTAAGAATTTTAAATGAAATTTTGTTTCCCGTGAATGTACAGTATTAAGAGTATGTAAGTCATATACAGAGACAGGGTGTATCTATCTTATTTTGGGTACCTAAAACGGCTGTAATGCAATTAATTCAATTAACTATGTTTCTTTTAATAATAATATGTGTTTATATCTTAACATTTCATACGTGTGCTCAATCCACATTACNGGTGTATCTATCTTATTTTGGGTACCTAAAACGGCTGTAATGCAATTAATTCAATTAACTATGTTTCTTTTAATAATCATATGTGTTTATATCTTAACATTTCATACGTGTGCTCAATCCACATTACTTTTTTTTTTTTTATATATAACGACGGTACTTACACTCGATTTTTGGGAATGAACATAAACACAAAACGAAAAATCCACCAGAATGTAGTGACAATCAGCGCTTAAAATTAACCAAAAAGAATAAAATATCCAGAGACAAAGATATTTGAATGGCTGCCGTTCAAAGCAAACGTTTAGAACTAAACGAGGACTGTGGATCAAGGTTACATGCCAATACGAAAGGGTATTAACAGAACAGTTTCATTGTCTTAATAAAAACCTTCATGGAAAAAATTATGGCGTAACAATAGGGCAATAACTGCTCGAAAGAGTCTTACATCACTCTCGGGTGTCTGCAACCGCAGCCTTGTGATTTCTCAACTTTGTGAGGTAAAAAATGTTACCGTTTTATCACCGCGGTTCACCGGTGTTGCAGTTCTTAAAAAAGGGTCTCGGTTACCATAATACGTCTAAAAATTTTCCTGCAGTAAAACTTTTACATCACAGCGAAGGCCGTACTTCATGTTCTTACTGCCATGCCACCTACATGTATTTTTTTCATCTCGAAATGCCTTTATGATACTGTAAATTCTATCTAGATGGCGACCCGTATTTTAACCACTACAGCCGATGGTTGTGCCCAAAGCGCGTCTCTGGTTTAGTATCGAAGTTTAGGCTTCACTTCAGACTCAAGGCTTTAAATCAACCGCATGGTGACTCGGCGTTCAGAAACCAAGGTAAGCCGATAGGTGGGCAAGAGCCAGCCGTCTTACCATGAGCGATCACGATTGATGACGAGTAGTGGGAAGTTGAACGTACGCATTACGGGTGGCTTGTTAACACTCTTCCACACGGCGCTGGACTACAGCTCAGGATTTACATTCATATCTCGAGCCCAGAGCGAGCTGGCAATACACTTTACTCGCAGTCGGGAGAACCCGGAACCCATTTCCAGCCCAGCTACTCTCATTTCGGCTTTCCACAATTACTCCCTGTGAATTTCAGGATTACTCCTTAACTGAAGTTATGACCGCTTCCTTTCCCTTTTCCTGGTTTCCTGACCAACTTGTTCCGTCTCCAATACCCCACTGTCGACGAGACATTTTGCTACACTAATTGCATAAGCTGCTAAATATGGGGGCAAGTGTTCTCAGATGAAAAAGGAAATGCGTTTCTTGCCGCGATGAGCGGGACGGTGTCTAACATACGTATCTCCTTCTGCACGATCGCAGCATCGTTAGCCGACACTGAAGCCGCAGAAGGCAGTGTACCGTGTCCATTATTCAACTGCCCAGTGACCTTGGTGCTGTAACAGCTGCTAGAAAGAGAGAGTGCTTGCACACTCCTCGAGTACTGTATCTTATAATCACTCAGTAGTTTCTCCTGTCAGTGCAACATCTGCTGTGCATTTTACGTCGTCCTGCATTGCATCTTTTTTTTAAATATCACCAGTTGACATGTCATTTTACTCTTCTCAAGTAACCCTTTGGAAAATATTCTCGCCCCTAGCTGCAGGTAATTAAATGTAACAACTGACTGTGCATCGACATATTTCTATTATAAAACTCTAAAGATTTAAGCTCTGAAAATTAGCTACCGGTTGTGTCGTTTATAGTTTTAATTGTCGTGAAATAGTCACTAGTGGACTCTTGATGGAAAATGATGGGCACTTTGCTACTGGGTATTAAGTCAACGATAACGTTTATTTTTATGTTCAACGGTAGGTTACGTTATGATTAGGAAAAATAAACTATTTTTATAATTTAAGTTTACACACTTACAAAAAAAGTCTGAGCAAAGAAACAATATTTCCAGAATTCCATTGCTGGATTGGTTGAATTACTATCGTGACGGTGTGGAGACTCATGATCACTTTGTGATCTAAGTTGCGAGATAATGGGTTGTACCGCCTATTGCGTGTACGAGCAGGAATTTCCACACTGACCACGGTGGATAATATGGCGGATACTATCATGACGTAAGCTTTTTCAGAAGGTGCTCCCGTTTCTTTCTTGATGCCGCATTCCGAGAACGATGTGTCATCTGGACCAGATGAGGCCGGCCATGGGTGGGAAACTCAGGCTCGCCACTCCTCCAAAGTATTACGCAAGTGCTTCGGTATATATCTCGACCCAGTTTCCTCCTTGTCGAACGAGCTGCACCTGAATCTTATTGAGTTAAGGCGCTAGCCCGCCGACTAGTAACCAGCGCGATTCTAATTCACTTTTCCGCTTATAAGCAGCCTATTCGGTTCGCGGAAACAATACGCAGGGTGGAAGGTACCCTGGCACGAAGTGGAGTGGTCACCTGCTTTAAGTCCATTCATGGTTAATTACAACTTCTCTAAAAGTCCTGCTTTAGTTCTACTTTCAGGCTACTCTCCGCCTCGTGCAAAAAAAGCTTAAGTAAGTCCAGAAAATTACATCAAAGAGACGATGCACCGCATTTGTGTGCACTCAATTAAATAAACTTTTGCATGGGAACTATGTGTTTCTAGGCATTACGAACACACCTATTGTAATTCATATTAATAGTAAATCATTCAATTTAACCAAAAATAAGATACTTTTATGTTATCAGAAGTATAAAGCACTTGTGATATATATTCTTTGAAAATAACANAGTAAGTCCAGAAAATTACATCAAAGAGACGATGCACCGCATTTGTGTGCACTCAATTAAATAAACTTTTGCATGGGCACTATGTGTTTTTAAGCATTACCAACACACCTATTGTAATTCATATTGATAGTAAATCATTCAATTTAACCAAAAATAAGATACTTTTATGTTATCAGAAGTATAAAGCACTTGTGATATATATTCTTTGAAAATAACAAAAAAAAACGCCATACAACGGGTGATTATTTAATAAAATATAAATTTCGTTACACCCAGTTGGCGATTCTCCGGTAATTTATTTCCCGATTAGTAGCATAGAGAATGAGGTTAGCCTCCGAGACTACAACGTATTGGTTCCCCTTTGCTGTTGGAATTCTACCCGTTCAGTCACCGTATCCTCGATTGTAGACACGTTGCAAATGCAGTATGCTCACAACCGGCACTGTACACAGCAAGGCATCGTTGCCCAGTACTCCGAGAGTCTTTCTTGTGGCTGGTTTGATTTGAGGAATTTTCTACACCTGTTCAACACGAGTGGTTAATGCCAGTATCACCGGATACGCAGCACGTTATCCACTGGAAGAGCAATGCTGAACATAAGTATAAATTACGTGATCGCATAACTTGAACTCGAATATTAACGTATTACCCAACGGATTTAAACCACAGAATTTTAACTGGATAGGCATGGTCTAATTTGTTGTCTTTTAAGTCATCCAGCGAGCATCTTTACAAAATTATACGTTTAAAAGTATGTAATTATAAGAAATACCCTATATCTTCAATGAGTGAAAAAATATATAACGGAATTATAAACGACAAAGAAGGAAGTTGTATGATTTCTCTCTCTCACTCTTAATTCCCCCTCATATAATGTGATTTTTAATTAATAATAGTTTGACTTTTAGTGGAGTGTACGATACATAAACTAGAAAGAGAAGTTGTAGTGACTTCAACTAGGGTGGGACATATTAGTATAAGCAAATGAACAGGCTGATTTATAATACTTTAGCTTCGCACTAGTAATGGATTTATCCTTTTACTTTTAATTATTTTCTTCCGCAGTAGTTGTGGACGATTTAGATGCACACTTCACTAATGAGTAACGTTCTCTAACAAAACGCGAGACGAAATTTTAATTGTGCGGTATTTATATATTTAAAAAAATATGTACACTTTGTTTACAAAAATTTCCGAAAAACTCCACCAAGCAATTCCTTACATAAATATATACATTATATACATATATTAAATTTAGCCCAGCTCGCTTCCTAAGGATGGAACACTGTCGTAAACATGGAGTTGGGTGACAGGTTCATTGCGAGGCAAGGGACCAAATTTACTTAGACCTCTGAAAGTACGTGTAGGGTACCAGTAAATGAACATACACATCTACAGAAAATTACTGTCGGTGTACATAAGTAATAGGTTATAGAGAAATTTATATAAGCTATTAACGGTAATGTGAGCACTTTTGAAAGCCCTCTCATTTGGAATAATACTCAATAAATATATTTTATTTTAGCATAAGGCATTAACTTCCGAGTGTGGTGGAATTTACACACTGTGTTTATTACTTACATGGCAATATTTATTTTAGAAAGGTGGTTAAAGGATAAAAAATGGGCGAAAGGAAAATGTAACTAGTGCCTGAAAAATGCTCGCTATACCGTAGACAGCCTATAGTTGTCATCCAGGTGTATTCAGTTGCTTTGGATGAGTGTGTGTGTGTGTGTGTGAGCACGTGTTCCCGCATTTACTGGTACATTACATGTACTTTCATAGGGCTAGGTAAATTTGGTCCCATGCAATTCGCAATAAACCTGTCGCTCATCTCCACCTTTACGGGTGTGTGCCATCCTTAGCAAGCGAGGCTAAATAACATGTGTGTACTTTTCGTCTATATTTATGTGAGGAAACGACGGAGTTTGTTGGTGATTTCTGTGAATAGTCTGTATATATTTAAGTAATTTGTAACAGTAAGCAAACTATTTGTTTTTTAGTGAGCACTGCAAATGTCTTGTGTGTTTTAGGCTCGTTTATTAATATTTTTCTTAGAAGAATAAAAAAATTAAAAACAAGAAAACCACACCATGGGTTTTACAACCCTTTAAGAACGTCAGGTAATACTTCTAACTGTCAGTATGTGTAATCTAACAGTACAGGTAAGACGCACATGTAAGTCAACTAACAAGTTAGTGTCGTATCAGTTGTGAGCATACCAAGGAAGCGTGTCTCGGAATGCCAGGATGTAACGAGCGAAAACCAACAGTATGGTCAGTGTAGAAAGCCGTAACAGCACGTAGAGCATGTCGTTCCGCTGGGCGAGTTCTCCAACCCTGAGGGGACGCCGTTGTACATTATGTCTACCACAGTCTGCTCATCACGGGTTCTTGCGGCTTGCATACACTCCAGGAGACGTATATGTAACCGCGAGTCGGGGAAACTAGACCGCCAGAGATTCAAACCTTTCGACACAGACTTGGTTGCGTGGCTGATGAGCGTTGGTCAGCCAGTGTATACCCAGAGTCGTCAAACATGAGTCCGGTACTGATGTGAATACGTTTTTAAAAAAAGACCGACACATGTGGTACCAGAATTGAAAAGCCGATGTAAAATTCGCAGGGTATCTATCCCGACGCTATAACGTCGTGACTATTATCACGATTTAAATAAATATTGCCTTGTTTGATCGGGTATATGGTTACGATGCGAACATGACCTCCTTGAGTTGACGCCACTCATGCGCGATTCGCGGGTAGGGGATCGCGGCGACTGACTGCAATTTTCGGTGTAGGCTCGAGCAGTTATCTCGCGACTCTGATGTGCTAGCACGCTGAGTTTTGCGCCAAAAGAAATATATCATCTACATTTGTCGATTTAGTCCATCAGGTATCCATTTAGTTACTTTCATTTCGTTCCCGTATCCCAATTAGAAAAAAACCTATAACGCAAACGTATTCACGCAAAACGCATGGCTATTTCCCAACACAGCCACGCCTCGATTTTTTTATAATTTACGACGGCAACTGGTTTCAGATACAGATCTGGAGATGGTAATGATATTTATACCTTCAGAGGGACGCACTCTAGGAGAGTGGTAACACACTCTCTGGAGTGACACCGCAGTCTATGCAATTATCTTGCAGACGATTGTAGTTCCAGAAGACATGAAATGAACTGAGGCCCTAGGAAGAAGCGACAGACAGACAGACATGTGCTTCACAGTCCCAGAAAGTAAACCATAATGCAAGACCTGCGTGGAAGAATAATACCAGCAATATTGTTATAGTAACTTCGGACAACTGGAGAAGAAATCTGAAATATACAGTTCAGCAGAGCAAACAGGCGATATTAGTAATAAGGTGCCCTGCAGTGACTTTCAGGATGAGGAAGAGTGGAAGTGGGAGTGCTCCGAGATAGCACGTAGTGAGGACCTGACCGAGTACGACTGGTAAATCCAAGCTGAGAGTGCACTATTTTCTCTTCTCCTTGCGAATACTATCAAAGGTGACAAATTTTTAGAATGACTGCGTTTTGAGTTGGATGGAGACGTATAGGAAAAACTTTCTGTCGTACCTTTTGAGAGAAAATAAAGTGTTCAGTTGTGGCAGATTTCTAACTCTTATCAACTCGCGATAATAACAATTAAAAAAATTTAAATCACTGTGTTTTTAAGCGTCGTTATGCACAGCCTCGTCAAGTCTAACAGCAGCTACAGGAAACCGCACTGACTCGTGCAATATTTCCTCATCGCTGTTACAGATAATGCGACTGTCTACACTCAATGAAAAACTGTCAGCATTGCTTCTCGTCCAAAACTGGTAGCTGCCACGTCAATGTTTAAGTTTTGTAAAAAAATAAGTAAAACAACGTTAAATAAAAGTACCTTTGGAAAATACTATTTATACTTAACTAAATATCCGTCACAAAAATATCATTTTGAGCGATCTAAAGCTGCATTACTTAATTCGAAATTGTCTGCTATTTATAGTATAAAAATACTTTGCGCTGTTTTTTTGACTAAATTTCACGTCACTGTGTCTGTGATTGTGGAGTAGAGGTACTTCTTTCTGCATTAAAGTTTAAATTTAATTTTTGGACTGATAAATTAGTTGACAAACATAGTGTTGAAAGAAAAAGTAGTTTTTGCACAGTAGTTTGATGTTAATTATTCTCAACCACAAAAAATTATGTAAAATAATGCTAAGAAATTATAGCATATGTACTCCTTAAGTAATATAACACGAGCTGAATAAAGGCCATGTAACATGTTAAGAGAAGTTTCGTAATTAATAAAAACACTAACCTTTAAAATATTTTACGCGGAAGTGGCATTTTAATTACAAAATATTAATTTCAAACACACTGGCAAATTGTAATAAAACACAACACGACACCATTTATCAGGCCTGTAGCAAGAATCACTCTATCCTATGACTGCGAAGGGAAATTGACTGTAGCAGTACAGGATCGCAGAGTGAACAATTTAAAACCTTGTATATACACATATATATATATATATATATATAAAACACAGTTAAATTTGGTAAAAAAAATTTTTATTATATATTTTGAACATGTCATTTATATTTAATTGAATACGGAACGTTAAAATATCATTATCGGCTTTCTAAGGCTGCGTTTCTAAATTCGTAATATGTTAATTGTGACATATATAAATGAAAACAATAATTAGGCGTAAAGAGGCCCTGTCATCCTGAATATTACAATTAGTTGTTTTCTTCTTACTAGGGTTTATAAAGATAAGGTATTTACAAAATGAATTTACAGGACTATCCCTCTTGTAAAGTAGAAAAATCATAATCGCCTGTGTCCAGTTATGGTATAAAACTAATAAAGTTTTTAAATAATTTTTCAATGTTCTACGATTACTTATATGAATCCTGACAGTGTGTTAGAACAAACAAAGCGGAAGTTATCACGGTATGTGTGGTATGACCTCTGAAAATTATTAGACACTGTAATATGTAAACAGTCACATTGCACTCTAATAATTGTTAGCATATTAACCAAAACAGTGTATACAAGTAGTGATGAAACAAAAATTTTTTCCCCATACATTCATGGTAGTGTTCCTGCGTTTGCTCAGAAAATAGTCCAATGAGTATAAAATGCCCCAACATTATACAGTAGTGAAGTTAGATCTAGGCTGTTCACGATAAAGTGAGCAATTTAGAAAGCACGGCTAAAGATCTACTTTTATGCACTTTGTGTATTCTTCCACCATATGTAAAATTGCCATTTCCATGATACTTATCACTTTATTCATGTGTCGGTCAAAATAACCTGCTAAATTATTAGAAAAGAAATATTTTACATAACTGCTAATTCTTACATTTGTATGTATTTAAAAAAAACAGAGAAAAAATCAATTATCTCAGTACTAAGAAATATTTATCCAACACTTGAAATTCAAAGTTAAAAATGGGACTACTTTCCCTCTATCGTTTCCAACTTTTCTAGATGCATGCCAGTCAGTGTGCATGTTAAAATATATGCTGGTATGGGGCAGCGACAATTTTTAAAGCTTGATTTCAAAAGTACTCACATTACCGTGAACAGCAAAAAAATGATATATTTTCAGTGTAATATGAATTATTATTGCCACACGATGCATAGGTTGAAAACTTGCAGTACAATCGAAAAAGTGTACCAGCATATTTGGTTGTTGTTACAGGGCATGTTGCGAGACGAGAGATGAGTGTAGCGTTGGGGACGTACCTGCGTGAGCTGCTTCATGGTCGCCTGGGAGCGGTGTTGTCGAGTGGCGGCGGGGCAGGCACTAATCACACGCACAACTCGCGGGTCGCGGAGAGAGTAAGCGGCCCCCCGCCTCCGCCCAGGGTCTTATACCTCGCCACCGCCAGAAAGTGAAACACGCCGTGGGCTCCCCTTCCTGCACCCCGCCAGACCGCTGTCGTCACTCCGCTGCAACCCGCGCTACATACAACACTTACCAATGTTCCGATATAGGCTGTTCGCGGTTACTTCCAACATTTCTGAAGCCCTGGTAAAGTTATACTTTCACGAAATTCCTCCGCCTCATTCAAACAAAGCTTAACCATGCTTAATTACACCAAAAGGACATCGCACCGGATTCGTGCGCATTCAACGTAATATTATTTTGCATAAGAACTATTTTTTTAATAGGCGTTATTAACTCGCCTATTTTCTCTCTGTTTTTATTTATATTATAATTTATAAGTATAAAATAAGTAAAAGTTCAATTGAACTAAATAAAAGGTACTTTTATATTAACATACGTTTAAAACGCTTATTACGTGACATATATAGGAAACAACCAAGGTCGCCATACATGGGGTGATTTTTCAATGGTTCGATTCAACAAGTGTGAAGAAACCGCTAATAGATGATACTTAATATGATACGATACTTGGTATCGTTACCGACGTCACTATAAGGTACTGATACTCAGATATTATCGAATCAAAAGTATTGAGATCTATGGTGACGTGACGTATCGATAGACTACAGCACTAAATTCGACGTTCTGATCGTCTGTAAGCATGACTTAAAAAAAAATTTAATACTCTTCCCAACGCATACGCTCTACCGAAAAGGTTATATATATGTAATTCAATACCTTGGACAAACAATATTGCATTTTTTGGATTCACAATAAAATTTGCGCAACGTGAATGACAAAAGCCGTTGACATACGCATATTCATGCGTACATGCATAAAATATCTGTCACATACACAAACATACATGGAGATTATTTGGTCGAATAGTTTTTATTTATTTTAAGTTCTTTTAATGTCAAGTATCTAAACATTTTCGCTTAGTTATAGTATTACACTGTCATGATGCAGTTTAAATTGAATATATATTTCTTAAAGAAAATATATGGTATTGAGATTGATTAAACACATTTATGTATAGAAATACTAGACCTGTCTGTAGTTTATTTTTCTGATAGCAAAATGAAACGAACAAATAATCATTTGAAAGATTATTGATATATTTGCCATACAATAAAGTTTAGCTTATAAAATCCTATGGTAAACATACATTTATATAGTTATTTTGCCTTTAGTGTCAGAGAATAAAATTTAAGTGAGTAGAGGGATTGTTGGGATGAAGCAGATCGTTTTTTCTTCTTCTGCGCATGTCTTCCACATTAATTCGGCCAATACAAATGTCCATGTCACAAGGCCAACAGTCAGAAATTTATGTAAATGCAATATTTGACTAAGTGAAGTATATCCTATTTNAATGTCCATGTCACAAGGCCAACAGTCAGAAATTTATGTAAATGCAATATTTGACTAAGTGAAGTATATCCTATTTGCAATAAAACTAGACCATATGAAATGTAAAAAATTTCATAGAGAGTGTTTTATCTCTAAATCCTCTCCACGTTGTTTCTGGCAAATCTGTTGGCAGAAAAGCATTCCAATGTTGGAAGATGGTGAGGGCTATGACGTACATCGCATGCGCACTCTACTCCATAATCCCTCAACGCATGTAATTCGGTCTTACTGCACGAATGTCTAGGTTGTGGCAGAATTTCCTCTCCTCGGGAATGTTCATGCAAGTTCGGTTCAACAAGCACCTCCCACAACCCCTGTTATACGTCCGCGAATATTAAAAAAATTCAACTTATTGAATTGGTAATACAATATTAACTAGTAAAACGTTTGAGATAATAAACCATGAATACATTTTTTTTGAAGTAATATCAATATCCGTTTCAAAATATGAAACTAAACGTACACAACAACCAAAATAACGTGCGACAATAATCAAGAGTACAAATTTGTAGAAATTTGTACAATGTAGCAAGATATATTGAAGAGGATAAAATGAGAAACTAATGAATCATAATGGAACTAGAATTATAACCGTCAAATAAATAAAATGGGAAACATAAAATTATAAGGAAAATCCACGTGAATAGTGTAACGTATTTAGTGTATAAGGAACCTGCAATTACTTATTACTGTTTTAACGCAATTTGATTTAGTGATTATTGATGATTGTAATTAATATTAAAAATTTTTTCTACAGGACGAGAATATTTTAAAATGTACTTCTCCTGCAGTATATTAATGTGATTTATGTATTTTCTGGCATTAACAAGTAATAGCCAATTGTTGTTTTTATGAACGCGGCCAGTCACACAAGTTTGTAAACACGTCTAATTGCACGCGCTGCTGTAATCTTTCCTGTTTTCATAGCAACCTATAGCGAGTGACCCAAGTACCATTATATACACGTAAGTTTAAATTGAGTTTTTTATAAATCGCGATTTAATAGTGTGTTGGGAGAGATGGCGTTATTACGCAAAAGATTTTCGAATTGTTGGAAACGTTGAGCTTATAATGTGTTTATCCAAAACTGTAATAATTACATTTTAACCTGAGAGCTTATAAAGGGTTATATACCTGTTAAACTAAATGTATTTAAACTTTATGGCGAATTTTTGAACATTTTTGCCGACGATACCGTAATTGTGTTTCCTAAATCTTGAGTATTTTCCTTAAAAAAATTATAGAGTAAGATACTGCTGATAATTTCTGCAAATACGCAGAGGAAAAAGTAGCATTGTGGATACTTTTTTGTTTTTAAAGATAGATGGGGGAAAATCGCGTAAGAAATGAAGAGGAAGCATCGAATTTTATTTGTATGCCTTTCTCAAAGCATTTCTCCCTGTGCTTATCCTTTGGCGGAGAGTTAAAGTTGAGAAATGTTTCAGCCGCTCACGGAAGCGGCAGCTGCACACTTCTGCTTAATCTCAGGAGCGCGGTTGCTCTGAAAACGGATTGAACTTGTGATTATGAATGTGTTATGGCAGCCATATTGAAATATATTAGAATAAATAGTTAGCAAAGTGAAACATGTTCATACAAAATTCTGTAAATGAATGCAAAAACGATTAAATCCTAACCAAAAACCACACTTCCGTAATTATTTCTAATCACTTCCAAACCTTATTAACGTTGATTTTAATTTTCACATATTTGAACTATTTTTTTATATAGTTCTACGGACACAGGAAATGGCAATCTTCAGTCATCACTTTTAATTTACTTTAAAGGAGGCAGTCGGAGCGCAACACAGAAGGAAAGCCGCTACCTACACGCACTTTGCTTTGATCAGGAGTGTGCGATCGGGAAAACCAGGCAGACAATGTAACCATGTACAGAGGTTAGCGCGCTTGAATGTCCTGTGTTCCGCGTGACCACGTTATTAACTACACATCATTAGTTTTGTTCTTAAACTTAATATTTGCTTCCAGTATTTTTATGTTGTTACTGATGCTGATAATGGTTCCTTATAAATGTTTAACTTTGTAAATCATTTTTATGACATCACTAGCGAACCGGCCCGGCTTCGCCTGGATATAATTGAGCTTTACAGTGATACACTAATAAATACATTGGGAAAAGACAATTCNAATACATTGGGAAAAGACTATTCATTTATGTGAAAACCGAATTATAAAATTATACTTTACTATGTTGGCCTACGTTTTAAACTGAATATTGCAACCCAAAAGGAAGGAAATATATTTACCCGATAGCCAAGAAGTAGGGTATTGTTTTTGGAGTGTATCTGTGCAACTATCGCGAAGTTATCACATTTCCGCTTTCCAGCGTCGATGTATGAAAATCAAAACATGAGTTTCATCAAGTTGTATCTTTAAGAATAAGTGTACCTAGGAACTACTTTTTCAGCTTGGCTGAGGGATCTTAATCGATCACCAAAGTTAAGCAACGTTCCCAGTAGCACACATTTGGATGGGTGACCGTTTAGTGGCATAACATCTGAGCACTTCCGGGCTTCGGAGGGCTCGTTAAATATTCGGTCCCAGTTGTTATCGATTGATTGCAGTCGATAAACCATTTCAGAGGTCCGTAGCCGGCCTGATAAATTATGACACCAGAGGAAAACAGTATTTCGGTCAAGTTCCCAGACGTTGCAGAATTACGTTTTGTTGTTATTCCGCAGGACCCGTACAATTTACTGCAATAAAAAGTATCCGATGTCCTATTCCAGGACCTAAAGTACCTACCAAATTTAATCAAAATCCGTTCTGCAGTTAAGGAACTGAGTGGTAACAAACATACACACACACAGACTTTCGCATTTACAATATTAGTAGGATTTGTATTTTTCACCACTGTTATTTTCGATTTCATATAAGATGTGTTTTCTCAGCCAAAAAGCATGTAACCTTTAGTTTACAATAACTGTGGTCGCGTTATAAACATTCTGACAAGGTATATATTTATTCATTCCAGTACTAGCTCATGTGGATAATAGCTTCGTTTATGTATTACGGTGGAAAATTTTCTGCATATTTTGTTGTAAAAATACATATATTGTGAAGTAAAATCAGCATTACAAGGCTGTTGTTTAACGTAAATGGCTGCACCTAACTTCGCAGGCTTGTTGCAGAGCCATTAATTAAGAAACTACAGAAATAAGAAACAAATTTATTAGTAATTCTACTTAAAACTGCTTATAATTAACTTTTTCATACCCACTTCAATTAACGGTTGCAGGCATTGCTAAGAAGATATTTCATGATGTGTGCTGAAATTAAGTCAAAACGATACTTTTTTCGTTGTCAAAACCAATAAGCTATGATATAGATCAGTAAGACGGTTTGCGTATCATTTGCCAACAGGTAAGATCATTGGTCATTGAACTTTACAGTTTGCAGTACATACAAAAATTATCTATACGTGTGTAATGTACTCAATTTTGTACACTGTGTCTGAATGGATTGCGCTTGACGGTAATGATGAAATAAAATCGGCACAAAACGGCACGGATATTGCAATTCAACATTACCTCAATTACGAAATACGCGAGGAAGTTGTTTAAAGAAAATCTGCACAGCAATATCGCTAAACTCTGCCCAGCTACGTCACATTAGCTGATCAATATCTTAGTTACACAACATAACACATAAAGCAACAACAAAATAACTCGCTAGGATGCTCGAAGCATAATAATTTACATAAATCTGCGGAAGTGATATTTTATTTTATGGAGGCTTAGGGAAAAAAAGTATGAAATCTGCGGAAGTGAGCATTTTACTCCATGGATGGATATTATCTATGTTTATGATATAAAGTGTGTGTATGTATCTTTATATACACATATATTTATTGGTAAATATTTATAATTCAATGGTTAATATTTTATTGGATTCACCGAGTGTGTGTGTTTATTATATATACATATATATACACGCACGCGCTCAATGAATAAAACAAATAATTAACCATTATATTTTATGTATATATTTATTTATGTGTGCGTATATTTTAAAGCAATATATAACTTATATAAAATAATATCATCTAATTTCTTAGGTTTGTGGATAAAATAAATTGTTAAAGTCTTACTGACGCTTTTATTAATTGTTAAGTCCCAACAAATAATGCAGCTATTGGCGCTGTTACCACACAGATGCAAGTCAAGAAATCGTGAGAAAAATTAAGGGACAATGTTACGAATTAGTTTTTAAGTCAATTCATACCTGAAAGATGCTAAGGGCGTAGCTAAATAGTGAATCATGATTAGGTAGAGCACAGCAGTACAAAATGGAGGTTGTTTAAAATAAGGATTATACAATAACTATTTACGCGGCTATTGATCGTGAGAGCTAAAGCAGGATACCAAGATGCTAATTAATTACACTCTAAGAAATTATTCGGAAATTTGCCATACCAGTGTATATGCTTAGTTAGNTAGTTTTTAAGTCAATTCATACCTGAAAGATGCTAAGGGCGTAGCTAAATAGTGAATCATGATTAGGTAGAGCACAACTGTACAAAATGGAGGTTGTTTAAAATAAGGATTATACAATAACTATTTACGCGGCTATTGACCGTGAGAGCTAAAGCAGAATACCAAGATGCTAATTAATTACACTCTAAGAAATTATTCGGAAATTTGCCATACCAGTGTATATGCTTAGTTAGTAAGCGGGAATGTAAATTAACCCCCCCCCCCCTTTTTACACCTTTCATTCATTGCAGCGTTTCTATATTTGCTCAAGAAACTGTCTAATACGCAGGAAAGTTCCCAACTTTAGATACTAGCGACGCTAAATATTCCTATATCTGCAGTGTGATGTGTGGTATTATTTCCATACAGTTTATATAAAGGTTAAAGAATTGCATTAAAGTTTAGGAAGTTAACCAGAAAAATATTTAAAGTAAATATTAGGTTTTATTACCGCACGCCACCACTATTCTAATCTAATTGTAAAGTCCTCCCCCCCCCCC
>NQII01002243.1:0-26561 GCA_002778355.1 Clitarchus hookeri | reverse complement strand
GATTGTAGGAGGCGATTAACGACGGCCGGACACCAATCTCCACGTCTTCTTGGTCCGCGGCCCCGATGACAAAAGTCGCCGCTCCCAGTGTTACGCTGGCCTATATTACGGGAGCATTGTTCTATATTTTTGGTCCCGTTTACTAGCCCGTTTACTGAAATCACGCTCGTGCCCTGGTTCAATGTTTGAAGGTGTGATCAAGCAGGCCGTTCAGCAAATACCTGATCACTTTATAACAATAGCACTCGCCTTTGGTCAAATACGATTTCCACCTAACTATATATAATAAGTGATACGGAATTCCTTTGTAGTTTTTCCCAGAGCTGCCGTTAATCATAGCGTTTAGGAAATTCATAAATTAAACTATGAATTTACAGAAATATACCAAGCATTTGGTTTTATTTTAGATAATTAGGATTATTCAAGATTTTTGTCAAACAGTACAAAAGTTAATTAAATTTCGAGTTTTTTCCATTTTAATTATATAAACGATGTGATGGATAAAATATCACACAAACTAACTGAACTGTGTATGCATATTTTCAAGTGGTTTTTTTTACGAAAGTAAAAATACTAATTTTTATAACCACTATGGCGGTACTGTCTCCCTCAAGGCGAAATTTACAATAAAATAATTCCAAGTTCTATCTATGGAAAGTGACATCATCTGGTATGAAATCCAACTGATTTGTTCANATTTACAATAAAATAATTCCAAGTTCTATCTATGGAAAGTGACATCATCTGGTATGAAATCCAACTGATTTGTTCATCCGTATGCGGTGCAGGAAATGACCACTCTTCTGAAGACACAAGGACAAAGTGTCTGTGTTTGCTAGAAATGCGCTCTCCTCCTTTCCATTTCCATCCCTTATTCGCCTCCGGTTGGCTTCACACCCACCCTACCCATGTCCTCTCCAGTTATTCTCACATCCTCTTTGGTTCGATCCCACAACCTCGCTTTAGAGACCTCCTTCACTGGGCTGCCGTTCATTCTGCAAGAGATAATAATTTTTGTATGTACAATTGCACTGGCGATTTAAATTTTTGAAAATGGTTATTGGGGAAAATACGTTAAAATTTTAAAGGCTTATTGTAATAAAATTTTTCTCTTCATTAGAAACAGTTAACCGCACTGGAGGCGACACCTGATGTTTGCTATATCTGTCTACTATTTTAAACATGCTTTTTCCTGATTAGCTGTTCGCTGTAAGGTGCAACGCTCGCGTGGTGAAGGAAGCCACACAGAATATCCGGTATGACTACGAATACGAGCAACGCGTTACGGTAATAAATGTCATCAGGAAAATGCATTTTAAAGTACTACCCATTCCTGAAGAATCATATGAATAAGTCACGGATCGGGATAGCCCAAGAAAATCCTCCTGATCCTCTGCGACATCCATCAGGTTTCTCAAGTGAGAAAATCTGGATTCGGATCAGCTTGGGACTAAATGCAAATATTTACTTCTCTTTGCCTGCCATAGACCAAATACTAGAGAGTAATGCGTAATGTTTTATAGAGGATTGGAGAGGTATCGGTGGTTCTTGATATCGGAGTCTTGAGAGCCGACAAGAGTGAAGCGAGGTGGGAATGGAGCAGAGCCGGAACGCAACGGCGGGGGAAGCGGGAGATCTCCGAGGAAACCCTCCGATCAGCGGAACCGTCCGACACGAGCGAAAATCCGGAGAACGACCCCACAGGTAATCGAACCCGGTTTGCCTTGGTGGGAGGCGACCTCTCTAACCATTGCGCCACCGCTGCCCCTTTTACTGGACGGAAAGCCGGGGACGTTTATGAGCTCTCCGGGTCGCGAGCACGATGTTAGTCATAGCACTCTCTGTGCGCGCTCACTACACAACTACAGTAATGGCTGCTTCACGATTTAGACGCAGCATGCAGCGGTTCAGTCAAAGCACCAAAATCGTATTTAAATGCTCAGTTATCTATTTACTAGCTACCTTGCGTGAGTAGCTATCTCTGCCCCTAGGCTTCATGTCTGGCTAGCGCGTGCGTACAAGTGCGTTTTTTTTCCAACGTAGTCAAAATATTTTACGTCCGCTGAAATTGCAATATTTTAATGGATAATTTATTATTGCTTATTTGATATTATTAACTTGTTTTTCCTCAAATAATTTATTTGANACGTTTATGAGCTCTCCGGGTCGCGAGCACGATGTTAGTCATAGCACTCTCTGTGCGCGCTCACTACACAACTACATTAATGGCTGCTTCACGATTTAGACGCAGCATGCAGCGGTTCAGTCCAAGCACCAAAATCGTATTTAAATGCTCAGTTATCTATTTACTAGCTACCTTGCGTGAGTAGCTATCTCTGCCCCTAGGCTTCATGTCTGGCTAGCGCGTGCATACAAGTGCGTTTTTTTTTCCAACGTAGTCAAAATATTTTACGTCCGCTGAAATGGCAATATTTTAATGGATAATTTATTATTGCTTATTTGATATTATTAACTTGTTTTTCCTCAAATAATTTATTTGAATAAGTTTATAGGGAATAAAACGTATGCAGTTTTAGAAATGTTTTCCTATAACTGATAAAATATAGATATGCCTGCTAAGCGTAAACAAAAATATAATTTTGGGTAGAAAAAATAAAAAGATAAACAAATTATTATATTGTACTTGTTAACGTTATATACATACTGGAAACTCTGAGTAAATACTATTTGCAAGTAAACTGGCTTAAAAAATTCTACACCACAAAATACCACTCGAGTTAGTATTGCTTAAAATAATTTAACAGCATGGTTTCTTCAGTCGAAAGGAAACTAATTGAAATTAATATATTAATCTTACAGGAGAGCCCTAATAATACCGTAAACTATATTTTGCATACTAAGCATCTACTTATAAATGACAGTGTTAGTCGAACTTATTGAAAAATGTCCCCAAGTAGAAATAAATATCTCGTCATTAGCTATACATGTGTTAACAGACGAAGAACTACGTAAGTTTAATGCAACAAGTAATTGCAACCAGACCATTGCTATCGTAATCTGTGTTTATTTTTTTGTCTGTCACTAGAGTCAACTATGGGAATAATGTGCAAAACAAAATCTCAGTTCATAATAGGGACTAAAGTTACCAAAACACGTATGAATATATGATAAGCTCGGGTACAGTGCAGTAACGCTAACTACCCCAGATGTAAGTTTCATTGCGTGGATATCGTATTTTAATTAACAATTGTTGCTTTTCCATTCTTAACTGAAATAAGGTAGTAAAATGAGGGTTTTACCCATCTGCAATCAAGTAATGGACAAATTACACATCATAACGACAACAATTGACGTTACTTTTGAAAAGGTAACTCATCTCCATTACTCGATGACTGTCGTCATCATCGGAAAACACCGTATTACCATTTCCATCAATAACTAAAATTTTGTTCATTTGTATATTTTTGCGTGCGGTTTTCAACCGTATTTTTTATAATAACTGGGAATTTTTCACTTATGAATGAATATTTGTTAATTTATAATTTAAGCAATGAACCAGGTAAGCTTAGAAATTGGAAGCAAAAAAAATAAATGCCTGGTAGGTGTCCCAAAAAGGGATTAATAGGTGAGAAATTCACCAAGGCTGTTAATTCGTTTATTTGTGATTTATATATAATATAGCCGTACGTTGCTCAGAAGTAATGACTTCATTCATCGTCCAACACTGACGACGAGACACTACTCGCAGCGGATGACGTGAGTGACTCAGAGTAGAGTTACCTTGACTTCCTTGGCGAGAAGAATGTTGACACATCCGCTCACGTTGGCAAAGAGTTTGGAGATACCTGGATCTCAGAGCAGCAGCAATGTACTGCCTAGAAATCGAAAGTTACGTCGTCCACTTTCTGTTTCGCTTATTTTCATATGATCACAGAATACCCTAGTACACGTACATATTATCGCAATGACCTGAATATAATTCTAACTATACCAAAGCAAGTCATGTAAACCAATAGAATCACTAGCAATATGGCAGGATGTCATTCAACAATCAGTGTTTCCAGTCGATGTCACCAAATGTTGGTCAAGCATAGAGGGAACCTTCCACAGCTAGAAGTCGCCAACGAGATGTTACAGATCTCTACCTTAGCACTGCACAGCCAGCGAACGGCCCACCATGCCATTTTACTCCTTTGTGCACTGATAAAGACGTTGAATTGCTGCTACCAAATATATTTACTTGAAGAGTATTTGTTTACATAGAACTTTTTTTTGATCACGCAACCTACCCGTTCTTGCTCCAAATATCCGCATACGTTCCCTTAAACGAGGTGATGAGTTTCAGAATAACATGTCGGTCCAAAAACACCGATTTAGTTTTTTAGACATCGTCAACATGTATATAGTATACGCAACCAGAGTAGGTCTTAATATTCATAGAGTTCATGGAAGATTCTAATAACCATTCTGTTTAAATGTAAGCAAATATTTTATTGCCTGGAACAATCTGAAGTTAATATTCCAATTTGATGTAACAACGAAATCAAATGGTTACATTACAGACTTTCATTTGGTTGGCTATGATCTAGTTATGTGGGAAATTATGTTTGAAAATACAGCTCGTACGTTCGGTAACAGATTATGTGACAATTAGTATATCAATAGATCTATCTGGAAGACATAATTTCAAGCGAAAGAAAAAAGAAAATATAATAAAACGGAATAATTGTGTGCAGTGGTTGCGGTATTATAATCATATCATAAGGTTTTTTAAAACGGAACTCGTAGGTCACTGAGCGGCTATTTTTAATATTCACTAAACTGCGTTTAGTGATTCGACATAACGATAGCATGGCGATGGTTTTGATTATCATACATATTGGCTAAGGAAAAAGTTTTTAAACGCAAGCATTTCTTTATAAAAATTAATGGTTTCAAACATCTAAATTGCTTCGCTTGTGTGAAACAGCAGAAAATATGTTTGCCATAACACAACTATTTGAATTATAATGTTTAGCTACAAAAAGCAAAATATTTATTTGGATGATATGTTACATAGCAATTTGTTTACAGGAATTTTTTTTTACAAGCATTAATTCCTTGCATTGATAGGTTATTATTATGCTGCATGGTGATGCTGGATAAAGAACCTCCGACACGAATTATTTGGACAGAGGATTTATAATAGTACCCAGAATTATAGTTTTTGTAGCATCTGTGTGTGTAAATATATACACACACGAAATACAAAGTTAGTGAGGAGACCGTTATTACTGAGTGCTTCCGGTAACTTGGGTAAAAATTCGGTTGTAGAAGAGAGTCATGCCACTGGTTCATTACAGCCATCAAGGATTAGGTATCCACNAACTTGGGTAAAAATTCGGTTGTAGAAGAGAGTCATGCCACTGGTTCATTACAGCCATCAAGGATTAGGTATCCACGCCCCAACACATTGGCTCTATACGGATCACAAGAATCTACTTGGAGATGAGCTGTTCTTTACAATGCTGCTGGAATATCTCGCCTCCCAAGGGACGTTTACTAGCGGAAATATGCACCGTTGGTAAGTATGATTTTTGCAATGGAAACAAGTATATGGTGCGAGTGGTTCTGGATTCGAATCCCTAATTATGCATGGAAGTGGGTGCATTTTGGGGTTCTGAGCTGAGCTTACAATTACTTTGTAAGGAATAGTGTCAGGCCCCTCAACCTAGATCGGATTACCAGCATGATGTAGGGCGTTAATGCATGATAATAAATAGAAGTCCGTGAATCATGTTACCAAACACTTATTCGCTATTTGTATTATACGTGTTCTTCAAATGGAAGGGTGCAATGGTAATGGCGATAACCGTCATTTCCTCACAAGTGATCATATTAATACTACGGTCGTAAACGTATTCAGTGTACAAGTGTAGGGGCACCGAGGAATCAAAAGACGAGCATTTTGTCTAGAAAGGTGGTGGAGGTCAGTGTAGGCCACCTCCGTAGCTAAGGTCGCTAAGTCTATTGACTCTAGACCCATTTAAGAAATAATGTATGCGCAGTATATAAATGCCAGTTCAGGTAAGGTCGCAAGTAAGACGTCTCCCAATTATCAACTGACATAAAAGTGAGGGNGCAGTATATAAATGCCAGTTCAGGTAAGGTCGCAAGTAAGACGTCTCCCAATTATCAACTGACATAAAAGTGAGGGTATTAATAACCGAATCAGTGTATTTGGATGAATTTATTACAAGTAATACGCGAAAGCCACGTGAGGAACTACGCTCGGTGTAAGCGGTGATCACTAGGTCTTATTTATTTTACATATTTATTTAATTTTCTAAATAAATATTTAAAAACCAAGCTTCTTTTTCTCACAGGATTTGTTTCACATCTATAGTCGTAATAAAAAATGTCCTTACTATTTAATTATTTCAGTCCCACATGGGAAAATACAAATATAACTGAAACTGTACAAATATTAGAAAATCCGATTAAGTAGTCCTCTATGTCCTGTCAAGCTTTGATTTTTAATGTCCGGTTGTGAATTTTGATTATAACGATTTCTAAAAAAAAGTCAACGATGAAAGGGATACTAGCCCCCTTAAATGCGCGAATCAGGCCATCTTCGCAAAAGTGCATCCTAAGGTGGCTCGCAACAGATGGACGAAGGTGTGGCATTTGCC
This sequence comes from Clitarchus hookeri, assembly GCA_002778355.1. NCBI lineage: Eukaryota > Metazoa > Arthropoda > Insecta > Phasmatodea > Phasmatidae > Clitarchus > Clitarchus hookeri. The sequence continues at coordinate 19,929 of NQII01002243.1, read as the reverse complement.
TCCGGAACAGGAATTCACGTTTTGTTCGCGGAAGTTGTGTGCTGGAGCTCACGCCAGTCATGTGCAGACGGAAGTGTGTGGTTCTGCCTCGGTACGGCACAGTGAAAGCCAGACTGGCCAGCGCGGTAATGAGAGGCCTGGCTTCTGTTTCCAGCATTCCACAAGGACACGCACATCGTCGCAGTGGTTTGATCGCTTAGCTTAACCACATTCATTACCATCCTTTATTGCTGTTTGGAACGTGTGCATGCACTGCCAACATTAAAATGCTTCACTTTCTGTACCCGCAATGGCTTTTCTCACACTTTGTCACCAAGCACGCATAAGGAAAACGCAATCATAACTTAAACTCATAGAAATTACCGTTTTACATTTAACCAATAATCCACAAAAACAGCTAAAACGTCCAAAATGTCCTCTCAGTTATATACAACTACTATAAAATCGGTTACTGTACCTAGTTATTTACGTTACTGGTAAACTCCAAAACCAAAAATACACAAAAAAATTATATTTTCTTTATTTTTTCTAATTTTATGACTAGTGCCAAGTGCAGTTTGTGAGCAGCTACACTTTTTATTTTAAAAATGGCTGAAAGATGCTGCTCCCAAATTAGTTTCAGTGACACAATTTTTTCTTTTCCAATCTTTCATCTTGCAAAATTTCCGTACTTAGTACGCAACTGACCATTAAAACTCCAACACCTTGGAAGATGTAAGATATCACAACCCAATGTACTGGACAGAATACTCACCACACAAAGGTGACATTATTACTCTTGCAGCTTGGTATTGTATTATGCAGAGAACATGGACAAATCAGTACTGTGTGGCCCCACCATGGGCAGCCATAACTGTTGCTACACGACGCGGCATTGAGAGGAACAGACTTTGGATGTCCGTCTGGGGTATTCCCCACCCCTCCTCAAGCTGCTTCGATTCGTGCCCAAAGTTCATCCGTTATTGATGCGGGTGTCCTGTGGCAGGCTATTCGTCGTCCGACCATGGACCACAAGTTTTCGACGGGCGGTAGATCCGGCGAACGCGCAGACCAAGGAAGCCGCGTGATAAGGTGGTCATCCAGGAGCCATCGGACGGGGTGTGCTGCATGCGGTTGCGTATTGTACTGTTGGTGAAGGGTTGATGCCCTGTTGCTGCAGACGTCGATACACCGTGCTTGTGGACACATGCATATGCCACATACCTGAACTCATGAGTGTGGGATGTTTGATGTGGCTGTACGGCCCGTAATCATAATTAAGGCACCAGATGTCTGTCCTCGTGCTCTTTGGTGCAACGGAGCTGATGGCTTCCTGTACGTCATTCCGCCCATCTCGACCCATTGATCGCATATCCGCTTCACTCTGTTTGCATTACTTCCAACGTGAGAACCAGTTTGGCAGCAGGATAATCCGCAACCCCAATAGGCCACGATTCTCTCACGGTCAAAAGCGGAGACCTGTTAGTATGATTTTCGTGGCCTTCGACGCAGGATTCCCACTCCGTCTGTCCACAAGAACGGCGGGGAAACAGGAAACACACTTATAATGCCTCTCAGTGGCTTCCCGGCCTTCACTTATGTACCTCTTATCAATGTCGCCATTGACGCACCTTCTGCGCACCTCAGATGAACAGCTAATCACGTCATTATCCTTCCTTGCTCTACGCAATCTCCCAATGTGGGGCCCTTCAAATGCGTCCTTCTTGGTGTTGCAATTTAATGGCCATCAATTTGCAGGTATATAAAAAAAGTTTAAATTGATATGAGGGTATTGTTTGAACTTTCACAAACCCTTGATAACACAAACTAATGTCAAAATGTTATCTCGTTTATTTGTTAGCCATTTGGAATATTCGTTTCTTTTTTCTTTTATTATTGGGGCCTCATGGAACGACTACTCACTCTCTTTACTCTTTAGCGTTAGCCACTGGCCTTCAGCTTATCTCCGCTCTATACCTGGAGGCTGCGAACCTGCGGTTTTACAGGGAGGGGAGTTCTAACTGTAACTATACTGCTGTCAGCGCAGCTGGAGGGAAGGGTGTTGAATAAGAGTAAGCGCATTGCGACCACGCATATGACACAGATGTATTTATCTCTGAGCCGACGCAGGTACAGTTATTGTCGTGAGCGTGTGCAAATTTCGACCATTAGTTTGTATCTACAAGTTATTAACTAGTAAGAGCATTTATCCTAAAATAACGTTATGTCAAAAATACGGGGCTCAAACTGATGGGCAGATGAGTTCGTCTGGTGCTGCACAAGAGAGAGAGAGAGAAAAAAACTGTGTGGCGCTGAAAACGCAAAATGAAAGGAAAAGTAAGAGCTTGCAATGGAGCGGCAGCAAAAGTTTCTTATGAACTTTGTTGCATAGGAAAATGTAGATTAGAAACAGAATTTTACTTATATTTTAGATAAATCGCTGCTATACAATACACATGTTAACAGTTATTTTTCTTGTAAGTTTATGTAGCCCTTTATGTTACTTTAAAAGGCAACTGATAATCCAACTTACTTTTTGACATACTGTTATAGGATCGCTGTATTGTTGTAAGTAGAACAAAATATTGGAACCGGACAGCCTAAGGAGTTGCCCCCCAGTTAAAACAGGCAAGACAACGAGAAAAATCCAGTTAAGAGATGTTTTTGCATACACGCGTCTTCACAGGAAGAAAGATGGCCACGTTACCACGTTACACTTGTTACGTTATTTCCTGCACACGCAGTTTATTATAATTAACTGACGTAAGTATGAAAATAGATATAGTGATGTACATCAATTTATTCAAGATGCAATTTTGTACCACTTGGTGTCGTACACAGCATTATAATTATTATAAGTGTTATTCCATTGTGTCAAGAATACAATCGAATGCGTAAACTTGTTCGCGAAAATAAATGTAAACATCTCTCGGTAGATAAAAAAACTTGTATAGGCCATATANTCGAATGCGTAAACTTGTTCGCGAAAATAAATGTAAACATCTCTCGGTAGATAAAAAAACTTGTATAGGCCATATATTATTTCGCCAAGAAAAGGGCCACTGATAAAAGTATTCCTTCTTTGTAATGTAAAAAAATCTGATGTGTTACAGCTATCTATTCATATGTTACATGGAGTGAAGAGTGGAGTGCAGAGGTTTGGGTATTGAGAGCCGATGAGGANTTACAGCTATCTATTCATATGTTACATGGAGTGAAGAGTGGAGTGCAGAGGTTTGGGTATTGAGAGCCGATGAGGAGGAAACGAGGTGGATATGGAGCAGTGCCGTGTAACTCGCAAGTTCATCCACAATGCAGACGCTACAGAAGATAAGCTCCTATCAAATAAAGTGATTCTGCTCACAACGTATTATGAAGCTCTGGACTGTGCCATATCTGAAGTTGGGAAATAGTTTCAGCAGGAAGGTTGCAATACTTTAGAGGCTCTGAAGAAGATGCTTCTTTATCATGGAATGAAGAAATTGAAATTGAAATTAGCTACGTTGTGCAGAGTTCGACCATGAGAAACATTGAATCAGACAAAGATAAATATCTGTCCAAAGTGCCAGCAAATAGCAGAATGTTCCCACTGATAATCAAAGTGATGAAGATAATTCATATTTTTCCCGCAACTTCTGCCAATGCAGAGAGATCCTTCTCCGTGTAGCGAAGACGAAAAGCGTTCCTCCGCTCTGCTTTTGACCATAACATACTTAATCATTAGCGTGTTTTGCATGCGCGCCCCTAAATAAAGGATGAAATGAAGGTAGAGGATTTGATGAAAGGTTTTATGCATAGCCTCTTTCGAGCAGGAGTTTTCGGGAATGTAAGTGCCACTGTGAAATTACGGTATTCGCGGAATATTCACAATATGTATTTTTTTACATAATTTAACTTCGAATGTGTGATATGTTAAATGCAATGTATTTACGTGTTCATTTTTAATAATTTGATAAACATCTCTTAAATGTCGATGTATCTAATAGATCTGTTGTTATTTCGTATGCCATAGATTAAATTTTTTTGCCTACTTCGGAGAATGTCCTGCGATTGTATTAAAATGATTTTCTCATAATTTTTCCCAGACATTGGAGTATTTGACTATTATAATGTGCGTTTGTGCATACATGCATAAGCAGGAAGATGTGTTGACTATTTATATTATTTAGGCAATGAAAATAAAACCCAGAGCACAAAAAAACTTATACTATACACTAATTACTATTTTATAAATAAGTTCATAAAAAAAACAAATATAACTTGGCTTATGAATTCAGTGCAAACAAATTAAAAAATTTCTACAGAATAAAATTCCGAAGAGAGGCGCCTTTTCAAGTAAAAGGGGCACCAAATTCTGCTTAAGACGCTATCCCCCCCCCTATCTCCGCCAGAGAAGAAACGTTCCGACGTGCTTGGGTGCAGCTTAAACATTCAGCAATTCTTATGCAATTGAGTACCTAAGCACATTCATTCTCTACATGGCTCACCGGTTCCCGCACTGACCTTGCTAACCTCATGTAAAACGACGGCTCATAGCAGCAAGTAATATTGCTATGCTGTCAGCCTCTCTGTGCGTGTACTTTATTATCATGCATGCAATGTTTACCAATGCCAGGGATTTAAGGAGCTAAAGAAAGTTCAATAGCTAAATTTTATCGCCTTATTCTCACCTCCACTTCGGTATATTCATCTTCCTGGCTCTTCACTGGGTAGAGGCGAACTACTCTCATGCATTGATATAAAGATCACAAGGAGATGTTAAGTAACTAGTATATCAAAGATATAGCATTGTTAACACTGGGAATTTCAACTCTAGTAAGTGCTTTAAAAAAAAAAAAAAAAAAGGAGACAAGAATATTGGTAGAGCGTACGAAATTTAAAGAGGAATAAAAATGTCAAATTACGGCAATACTGAGTTCAAAAATAATAATATCNAGTTTCTGAGAAAAACGTGTATTTCAGACACACTGCAATGCTGTTCACTCATTAGGTAGGCGGGCGCCTTAAGCATTCTTTTGTTACCAACTACTTATCTCTAGAGGGCTTTGTGGCATGATCAACCAACTTCAACTTCTGTACACCTCAAACAAAGTTTTGCACCACCGGGATTGTTTAGTTACTGTGTTCCTTACGGCCCAAGAGAAAGTGTGGGGTGAAAAAAAAATCATCATGTACAAAATAACACGCCTGACTTGACTAAACAAACTATGGACTACGAAAAATCAAACAAAATCTGTGACAACGTTCAACCAAATTACAGGCAGTGTACAACATGTCACGAAATATTTCTTGACAAAACCTAAGTGCTAACTTGAAGCAATTTTGACAAAATATAGGTCATATAGCTAATGAAGGTTTTGAAGAGGGCTCCATTTTAGCAATTAGTAGTAACAAGATAAACAGGGCATGGTATACAGCAGAACATTGTTAAAATTGTCGAATAGTAATTGACTTTAAGTATCAGTTATATTTTGCTGTGTTATGAAGGATATATAATTTAAATTATGTTTGTTGTCTCACTGTTAAACTAGATTTCATCTGTCAGAGGAGTCTGTATTTAATTTTAGTCTTTGTAATGTTAGGAAAATTATCTCAACATCTTAAACGAGCAAAGGGAATAATGTATGCATAGAACACAAATTAAAATACCTTTTAAATAAAAAATTTAATTTAATATTTTTTATTAATTATTATACTTATGTTTTTACACTGACTGCCATTAAAATATGCCCACCATGAAGCAGCTATTGTATTCACACGAAAGTATATAAGTGTAAAAGAAACGAAAGATTGATTATATTTCATTTGGAGCACTAAATAACGGAAATTTTAACACAGCATCAGATCATCATGTACATCGATCTATAGAAGGGGAGATGAAATAAAAAAATGCTGCATATCATCCTTAGGCATAAGTGTCAACAGTTGCTGCAAATTATTCTTCAATTCACCAACACTTTAACTTACCGGAGTGAGCGAGTGAGTGAAGAGATTTGGGCTGCTCTTAACAGCGTGATCTTGAGAGCCGATGAAGGTGATTGAGGTGAGCATGGAGCAGCGCCCGTATGAAAGGATGGGGGAAACGGGAGATCCCAGCGAAAACCCGCCGACCAGCGGAATCGTCCGGCACGATTCCCACATGCGAAAATCCGGAATAAACCCGGCCGGGGATTGAACTCAGTTCGTCTTAGTGGGAGTCGACCAGGCTAAACACTCAGCCACCGCGGCTCCTAACTTAACGGACGTTAGCATTCAGTCTGGCCCTACAAATGTTCGATGGACGAAAACTGAATTGAACAGTCAGTCATGGAATTGCTAAAATGTTAAGTAAACTATCTTGAGAAACACAGCTTTGTGTGGGTGAGAACTGTCTTGCTATTAACTGGCTTCTGAGAACTCTATCTGAAAAGGTAGAGCATGGAGCCACAGGATGCCTTCAGTGCAAAATTGTTCTTTTAACGAAACTCCTGTCACTATCAGTGATGAACGCCCGTCATGTACTGTGGCTCTCCAGACCGTCACACCAATAGTAAGGGACATATACTGCTGAATGTTGAGACAGGGTTTATATTAAAGTGCTGACCTGCATCCCTCCAAATTCTGGCTCCGTGGTGATTACGATTCGAAAAGAAAACAGAATTAGTCATTAACGAAAATATATAAACATTCTGCATCATCCCACATTGCTCTTTGCTGACACACCTGATATGATAGTGATGACATTGAGGTGTTAGTGGTAAAACATATAAAATGGTTCGAGATCGCAAATTTGCTTATGGCAACGACTTTAAAATGGTTCTGGTATAGACACTGTGATCTAGTGTACCTGCATCATGGTGCTGGATGGTGCAAAAGGTAGCCACTGGTTCATTTCTTGGATGTCTGGAAATCAAATGGTCATTTCCTGGTGGTCTGCTGGGGTCATTAAGAAACAGTCCACTAGTTACGGATACCTTTAAATGTTCATTGTTCCCAACAAAATGTGACTGTGAAATCCGAATGGCCCAAATGACATACAATTCGGTGCTCTCCACATAGTTTTAGCTTTCCTTTTAGCCATCGTCTATCACATTCCATCATTGGTTCTTATGGATGTCTCGTACTAATTCTCTACACCTTGTGAAGATCGATAGCAGCGCTCTTGTGGTAAATGTGCATATATCATCGTACGAAACTATAATAGTTTGCACATTATCCCTCGATGTGTCTGTCTGCATTTTTAAAATGTTAATGGTCTATTTTACAGTGTGCGCCATTTTCGGGGAATAAAGGTTTTTCTGTTATAGTTTGCTGATTGCGTAGTCATCCAGATTCCATCGGAACTGTCCACTATTCCTCAGTCCACTGCTGTCATAAGAGACGTGGGCAGAGGCGTCGGAACCGTGGAAGGAGGGGGGGGGGAGATGGCCCTTGGTCCCTCCCTAAACATCATAAAGAGGCGCCACAGACTCAAGACAGGGCGTCATGACGGTGAAAACACCGTTTTTTTTAGTGTTTCAATTAATGGTTAGTTTAATAAACTCTAAATCATGTGATTTTGGGTACTTCGATGATGCTCGAAAGAGATAGCTATTTTATGCATGCCATATTATTGAAGTTCCATAAATCGAGATTATTTTATATTTAAAATTATCCTAGTGGGTTAAAATTACACTTTTCTTGGCACTTCCAGCATAAATATATTTGTATCAACTTTTTTATTATTGTATCAGTGTTACGAGTTCCTACGTGTTTCTAAAACATATGTTCTCAGCATCTGTCCAAATGTACGAATAATGGTCAACAAATATCGATACTAACGAACCAGTTTAGACCTGGTGTAGTTTTCTGAAAACTCATAACAAAGAAATACTCTTGATAACACAAACTAATGTCAAAATGTTATCTCGTTTATTTGTTAGCCATTTGGAATATTCGTTTCTTTTTTCTTTTATTATCGGGGCCTCATGGAACGACTACTCACTCTCTTTACTCTTTAGCGTTAGCCACTGGCCTTCAGCTTATCTCGGCTCTATACCTGGAGGCTGCGAACCTGCGGTTTTACAGGGAGGGGAGTTCTAACTGTAAATATACTGCTGCCAGCGCAGCTGGAGGGAAGGGTGTTGAATAAGAGTAAGCGCATTGCGACCACGCATATGGCACAGATGTATTTATCTCTGAGCCGACGCAGGTACAGTTATTGTCGTGATCGTGTGCAAATTTCGACCATTAGTTTGTATCTACAAGTTATTAACTAGTAAGAGCATTAATCCTAAAATAACGGTATGTCAAAAATACGGGGACTCAAACTGATGGGCAGATGAGTTCGTCTGGTGCTGCACAAGAGAGAGAGAGAGAAAAAAACTGTGTGGCGCTGAAAACGCAAAATGAAAGGAAAAGTAAGAGCTTGCAATGGAGCGGCAGCAAAAGTTTCTTATGAACTTTGTTGCATAGGAAAATGTAGATTAGAAACAGAATTTTACTTATATTTTAGATAAATCGCTGCTATACAATACACATGTTAACAGTTATTTTTCTTGTAAGTTTATGTAGCCCTTTATGTTACTTTAAAAGGCAACTGATAATCCAACTTACTTTTTGACATACTGTTATAGGATCGCTGTATTGTTGTAAGTAGAACAAAATATTGGAACCGGACAGCCTAAGGAGTTGCCCCCCCAGTTAAAACAGGCAAGACAACGAGAAAAATCCAGTTAAGAGATGTTTTTGCATACACGCGTCTTCACAGGAAGAAAGATGGCCACGTTACCACGTTACACTTGTTACGTTATTTCCTGCACACGCAGTTTATTATAATTAACTGACGTAAGTATGAAAATAGATATAGTGATGTACATCAATTTATTCAAGATGCAATTTTGTACCACTTGGTGTCGTACACAACATTATAATTATTATAAGTGTTATTCCATTGTGTCGAGGATACAACCGAATGCGTAAACTTGTTCGCGAAAATAAATGTAAACATCTCTCGGTAGATAAAAAAACTTGTATAGGCCATATATTATTTCGCCAAGAAAAGGGCCACTGATAAAAGTATTCCTTCTTTGTAATGTAAAAAAATCTGATGTGTTACAGCTATCTATTCATATGTTACATGGAGTGAAGAGTGGAGTGCAGAGGTTTGGGTATTGAGAGCCGATGAGGATNTCATAGCGGAGTCAGACGGTAATGACCAGCGTTCTGACCGCACACGAGTTAAAAACAAAAAAAAACAAAAAAGAGTCGTGGATGATGGAATGCAGATCGTGTTAACTGCGCTGTTGTTGTTATCATTTCCTGCAGCGCATTCCAAACGAAACAACACCACTGGCAACATTCCCTGGCTCTTTTTTATTGTGAAACGAACGCACCGGAAATGAAACTGTCCACCAAAACGTATTTCGTGCACTTAAATTCCTGTGCCACAGTATGTTGTAAATAGGTACGGATTTTTTTTCTAGCTCTGTACGTACTGGCCGTTTCATAAAACTGAGATATTCACAACAGGATGATTTTATGAAATGGAACGACATTTCTATTGAAATGCTCGAAACTTATCGCTTAATTAAGACTGAAAATATAAAACTAGTAATCTTTTATTTTTGTGATGAAACATGGCACCACGATAGCCTCAGCATGCCTCTACGGACTCCAGCAGAGGTAATTTATTCATCGGCTGCTGCCGCAGACAGGATACATACTTATGTTAGACTCCGTTACAGTGGAGAGAGAGATTGGGGTGGCTCTTAAAAACGAGGTCTTGAGAGCCGATGAGGGTGAAATGAGGTGAGAGTGGGGCATCGCCGGAATGCAATGGCGGGGAAACGGGAGATTCCCGAGAAAACCCGCTGATCACATGCAAAAATCCGGGAGCAACCCCGCTGGGAATTGAACCCGGTTTGCCTTGGTGGGAGGCGAGTAGTCTATAACCACTTCACCACCGTGGCCCCAACTTAGGTAATGGGCAACACTTTAGTCACCGACATACCACATTAGTGAATGGTGCATTATAAGCATAGTTAGTTTAAAACACTGTCAATTAATTTACAGTTACATATTAGTCAACATAGCTTATCATTACCATTTCAGTTCACTGGAAATGCTTCATCGTCTTTTATACTAGCCATAGCTGCCATGCCCATGTTCAGAGTTCTCACAAACATTTAAACAAAAAAAATATATTACCAGCCAACAAACCGGACTATACAATTTGGAAACTAATATGCCAAATGCACATTCAACAGTCCTTACTCGACAGGGACGATAGTTGTATATGCACTTATTCTTGCGACCAGATGTGTTGTTGCCTGTAGGGTATGGACAAATCCTATAATCCTTGGAGGTAGTCCTGATCCCCAAGTATAACATAAGGTAGCCTAATGTCAGTTTCTGGCATCTGTATCGGTGCTGGTAATAGAAAAACTCCCGTTCCAAGATGTTTACTCAAAGTTTTTTTTTTTTTTAGAAGTCTCTGCTATCACTCTGTCAACCATGGTCCCCAATATGCACACTCACAAATTTGTACTCGGCATCAAACAATCCATGAAGTATCAATGAAAATAGTCTTTGTAGCTGTAGTACTTGGAGACAGAATGTCGAGGGCACTTGATGCGCACGTTTTTACAAGCGACACAGTTTGGATAGTTCCACAATTTTTAGAAGACCTCTACGTTCTTCTGAAGCATGTCTATAGTAGGGAAAGGCATATGATTTACAACAAAACACTCCCAAATTGCATCACATGTTTAGTTTATTATGTCACTAATAATACTGTATACTATTCGATAAGATATCCCAGCTAAAAAAAAAGGACTACTGCATTAAGCCGGATACACACGTCCGTCAATAACGCCAAACAGACAGAGACCACATTAAAACTACTACTGAAAGTAAAATCAATATATTAATAATCACAAAACGAACACTTTTTTATAACTATATACTTTTTAACTTTATCGAAGTGTAATATGATCTAAACTTTGATAATATATGTTCGCACAATACATGTAGGCACAGTGAAGTGTGGTAAAAATCCGTGATGTCTGCTCTTTCCGCTCTCGGAATAATCGGTGCGAATGAATTAAACATTTTTGCTTGGCTCGCTCAGAAGCCGAGTGTCCGTTCTGATTGGCTGTTGAAGTTTTTGCTCTGTCTGTTCGGTGTCATTGGCGGACGTTTGATCCGGGCATTATATCAGTATAGGTAACAGCATTAACATCACAATTGATACTGCTTTAAATAATTAATGTGACTTTTTAAGATGTGAAATTATGCTTTAACAGTGTAGTTACTAAGTGACACTTTCTATTCCAGATGAAATTGTCGAAGGTAAATGGAAATATCTTAGACACTTTTTCGCAAAGAACATGCTAAATGGACGAAAATACGCCTCGCAGGGAGTGAAGCTTCTGACGATGCACAGCTTTCGAGTTAGAAACACTACAAATACCTTTCGTTTTTGGCTAATGTATTTGCTTCACGAAAAGTGGAAATAAATATCCTCTTCCCACTCAGACAAGCTACTCAGCCTATTCCTGAAATCGACGTAGAAAAACACAACGTTCTGGCTCATGATCCAAATAATGATGCTGGTGCTAACACCACCAGTCACGCACCATAATGATCTTTTGAGACATTATTTTCCTTTCCATAAAGCCACCGTTCAAAAAACTAACAAATCGGATTCCACCGCGCAACCTGTTTTATTGGAAGACGGGAAGATTCAAATTTAGAAAATACGCACCACTAAACTTCAAAGTAAACAAGAAAAGAAAGATGAAGACTACCATTTCTTGATGAGTTTGCTTCTTCATTTTCGCGATATACCAAAGAGAAGAACGCTTTCCGTTCGAACACGTCTGCAGCAAGTTCTGTTGAATGTAGAAACGGAAGGATCCGCCGCAAGTAGTTCCATCAGGACATATATCCAGGAGTATTCATCATCTACCTCACCAAAATCTATCCACAATGCTCAACCCACACCATTTGGAGGCTATCCTGTAGTGACTTCAAAGTTCATTCCTACCGAATTGTATCTGTAACAGTTTGGCGAATGAGTTTGCAAACACTGAACATTCCATGTCTCTGTAATAACATTAGACATTACAGTCACATAATTCCATAATCGCTGTACAGCTCAACGTAATCTACCGTGATGATTAAGTTTTTCTCTCTTCTTATTGTCTTACCTTTCGAAAGATGGAAAGAAAGGAAAATTAATAGATTGATCCAAATATCGAGGGAATGATTGGACGATTGACGGATTGATGGTCAAGAAGAGCACGAAAATTAAGACTGGTTATTACCCTCGCGCATTCTAAGTCTCCAGGGCCTGGCAGTATTGGCATTTAAATTAACGCCAATTAAGCCAATGAACGTGTTGGTAGATGCCGATCTATACCATGATTGTAACATACTTGTGCATGTGGTTGCTATTAGTATGATGGGCTTGGTTTAGTCATATATAAATACATTAAAAAAATTGGAGTAGCATAGTTATACCTACAAAACATTCGAGGTAGTGAATAATTTGGAGACACTAACATCGTGTATTAATCAGTTTTCAAGACAGAGGACTATAATATGTAATAATTGAGTTGGAGACTTTTGCATGTTTCCGCAATACACTATGTATAATTTTGGCACAATATAAATATAATAATTAATAATTACAAATAATTTTTTTTAACAGGATAACAAAAGATTTACCATTTGACATACCCTAGGCATATAAAGCAAATATGTCTACCAGAAACAAATATATACTTCAAGAATTAGGTGGTGTAACTGCCGAGCACCTTCGGGCATGTTCGACAAACCCGAGTTGATGGCTTCCGAGCACCCCCTCAGTCAAGCCGAAGACCGCCAATTAAAACCATAATCACAGTGGCAAAGCTCCCATTATAAATACATTATGCCTGATTCACCATAATCATACTACTTGTTTGATTTATTGGTCATTCACTTTGACCGAAAACACTAAAATCGGTGCCACTACTATAATTTAGAATGTAAAATTATTTTACGTCTCTATGCGGAAATAAAAAGCCTTTTATATACAAGTCAAACTTGCATATTTTCCTTTAAATCTTGAACCAAAATTATTATGCGCGATTAGGAATCCCAACAATTCGTAGCTGTGGCGTGATACCACAGATACGATAAGGTTACAATACATGCGTATTATAAATTATATTCTGTTTCATGTCAATAAAACTAAATTATTTGACAGTTTCAATAATTTCAAGTTGGCAAAAATATTTATTAAGTTTATCTCGAATTTGGACGAAATTTTAATTCATCTCTATCCAATATTCGGCATTATGCAGGTCTGATGTTTATAACCCCACTCCATGAAAACCAAGCCAGTGGTGTATTTGTAGTTGTATCAGTTTTAACATACATTACAACATAGTAGCTCACCTTCTGGATGAAATATTCAATACTGCGTACAGTACTCAAAATATTATGTCATATGACTCTCGAAGAACTACATCGGCGTACTTTCAGTGACACATTGTTTACCAAAAGAGTCGACTTACCACTGTGGTGAGTAGAGTGAGATATCTGTCACTTGTGAAAGAGTGATGAAAATATGGTTGTATGAAAAAATTTTATGTAGAAATTATTAATCTAGGTATTTAATAGCGTGACAATAAGGTGGATGAAGCACCATTTAAATACCGTCAACCGTAAAAGTAATATGAACACAAATGTTCTTTGTGTTCCTTTCTATGATTGGATTGAACTGAGAAGTCAAGCGTTCACACAACCCGATAGTTGTCATTTTCTCTACACACTAACTGATTCATTCTGATGCCATCCTAAACTCCCGGCTTACAATGCCAGTTGTATGGAATTTCAGAAAAAAATCAAGTAGTTTAATTTAGGATCTTAACACTCGTAAAGGCTTGCTTTACATTGTGCAAATAGAAAATTGTATGTGAAATGCGAATTCTATTTTTATCATAAAATGGAAGTTATCCAATTGTCTTACTATCCCGAAAAAACCCCCTAAAATATGAAGTATTATTTTTTTCCTTTCAATACTTGCTACCAAAATTTTCGTGTAACAAATTTTCTAAACAATGTAAATAATAAAACATAAATATTGTAGTAAGTTTTCTTTCTTTTTTGGCAATGGGTAATTTTCTATATTTAAAAATAAAACGAGCTTTAAGTTCAACAGCATAAAAACCGAGAGTCAGACCATCTAAGTTGACACAATTGGGTAATAAACCATTAATTGCAATAACCACAAACCTGGATTTAGTGATAAATATATGAATATAATTTCATTTTTAAATTTTATTTTGAACATACTCTTAACATTTATTTTTAATGTGGACTGTAATTTCGCCAATTTTGCAATACACAATGTAACAATGAACAGTAGCTCAAACTTTATACTTCACAAGAGCGAAGGTAAAACATGTCTAATATGTCAGTTAACATATATGAAATTAGTTAAGTTAATATTTACGCTAACTTAATACCAAAATTAAGTTTAAAAAAATACAGAAATACTTTCTACAATGCATTACGCATCTACAAAAAATTATTTTGATTTGCAATTGGCCGTTAGGCATAAGATTTACGATTTAGTTGTTATGAGTAAAGTAGGAAAAAAAATTACAGCTTGTATTAAATTTTTGATGTCAAGTATAAGCTTATGGCCCATATTTATCTGAATGCGACAAGGGCCACACAGAAAAAGTGGCAATACTCCTTCCCCCAACCCATCTCTGAACAGCCTTAAATTCTCTCGAGAATTATGGTCAGTCAGGTTCCGGTAATGACGTGTAAGCACTTCCGGTGTTCAAAGCGAATAGCAAGCCCTTGACGTCAGAGGTGACATGCGTAGAGGGAAGGGCAAAGAGACGTTTGGTGACGGTCAGCCATAAAAGCAAATTTCAGTCGAATTGTAAATTTGGTAGCAGCATAAATATATATATTTTTTTACACTTACAGAAAACTGCGGTAATTAAAGACATAAGACGTAACTACTTTCAAGGTGCCTTAAGTGCTGTGACAAACCGTCACAGTGTTTGCGAGTAGACGTACTTTATTTCTACAACAAATCACACTGTTCGTACTACAGAAAAAAAAGTTCCTTCAAATGAGCATCAAAGCAGCAATGTTTCGCAACTACTAGGACTGTGATAAAGTATTAAAATAGTGTGATGCAAGTACAGAAGTTTTGTTGCTGCTGACCCTGCAACTCGTTAACAGATCTGTTCTGCTATTATTTCCCTACTGAATTTTTATCACATTAGGGAAATTTGCAATACATTGAACCCGTACAATAAACAGTCATCACCAGACGCTAAGTAACTTGATGGCATAGAAGTTGATGAGGAATGTAAGGAGGAATACCATCATTCGATNAGTCATCACCAGACGCTAAGTAACTTGATGGCATAGAAGTTGATGAGGAATGTAAGGAGGAATACCATCATTCGATTGGAATGTAAACATAACCATGTTTAGTAAAATACAGTTCGTCAAACACCAAAACCAAGCTATACATTTTGTCACTTTTGATTTGCGTTGTTTGAGAAGTTGGAATTCGTACTACAGAATATTTACTATATAAATATATGTATACAAAAGGAATCATCTTCACCGACAGACAACATTATCATCGCACAATCCAAATCACTGACCTATTTTAGGTATGGCTTCCTTTTAGGGTGTAGGCACCCACTTAGAAGGCATTTTTCGATATTCGGATTTCAATGATGTTATAAGGGTCAAAATATGATATTACCTAGTATTCAGTATCTCTTAAATCCAATGAGATATTTACGTCTTTATACTTAATAATATTACATATTCAAATTTTCAAACACTCTTCCCACGTTTTTTTTAAATTTAGTCTTAGAGATGGTGAAAAGGGGTGAGACATATTTTTCCTGAATCTATAATTTCTCTTAAACCAAATGTAAAAGAATTCTATGATTTTTAAAAATTGGACCCTTACAGGAGTAAAAAGAGGGCAGGTGAATTTTTAAACTATTCTTCAGTATCTATTAATCCGAAGAGACTCTGCTGTGTTTTTTGCTTTAGAAGACTACCAATATAATTGTCTTAAAAAATCAAAATCGGATATTCTCTAAAATATATTTTTTTTCAATTTCAGTGAAAGGAAAAAACAAGGAGTGATAGCCGCTGGCAAAAACTGTATTTGATGTATATTAACCACTCTCTAATTCGTCCACAAATTCAAATTTTTTGGTGGGCGTAGTGACGGAAAAATATTAACTCATTTAAATATGTCGAACACAAAGATTTAAATTCCAGGCCGATGAAATCACGAATTACAGCTACTTTAAGATAAATGAATTTTATTACAAGGCAAATATTGAAAATATTACTTGAAAAGTGATAAGTAAAATATATATTTTGTGACCTACGTAGAATTTTCTGCATAACAAGCGTGAAAAACGTTTGTTATATTAGAAACCAAAAAACTATTTATTAAAATTGATTAAAATGTATGTGAATTCCAGGAAACCATGATACTTTCACCTGGTATCACAGAACTCGGATATTATCATGGAATTTACGTACTGTCAGATTAGCAGCGAGTTGCTTGTATTGTTAGAGTAGAATATTTGTGTGTAGTCGCTCGAGTGTTCGCTATGCCGTAGCCGTGGCACCAGTGGCGTAACTCGCGTCGCAGTGACAATGTCGCAGCTAGTCACGTCCCACAACAGCCTTGGACGCCGTCCAGGTTATTACGCCGACCTCTGGAGTCCGTGACGACACCGCTGTGAGGCGGGCCATGTGTGTCGCACGTGGTCTTGCTCAGATATGACGTGGACAACATGCCATTACTGCACACTGCGTCAGGCAGCATGGCTTAACGCTTATCCCCAATACCTCAAATAGGAAAAGGGTACAGACACACAAAGGCGTGTTCATTGCTAAACATTGGGGTTCGTAATATACACTAACGATTGTGAAAAATGAAACACCACTAATAATACATGTGATTGGAATGAACTCTATGCCATATATTAGGTACATGACAATACACAATTGATTAGGATTACAGAACTGTACATGATCTCTGACCTTGAGAATTCAGTATGATGTGAAAACTCGGCGTGCTGCAATCAGAACCCCAAAATGTCGTGGCATGGAATCAAAGAGAACCGGGAAATTTTCCAAAGGAATCTCCCTCCAATCTGTCTGTATGCGAGTCCACAAAGCTTCAACAGTGGTTACTGGAGGTCCATCACCGACCAACCGTATCCCAGACATTTTCGATGGGTGACATGTCAGGCGAACGTGAAGACCAGGGAAGCAGTGGTACCCGACGTTCATTGAAGAAGGCTTGCACATTCCTCGCCACATGTGGCCGGGCATTGTCCTGCTGAAATATGGCATGTGGGGTTGCCTGAAGGAGGGGCAGTACCTCGGGCTCTATAACCTCCCTGATGTAGTGGTCACCCTTCAGATTGCCCTTAATATGCAAGAGTCCAGATCGCATGTTGTATCCAATGGCACCCCAAATCGTCACACTTGGCGTTTGCCCGCTATGCCGCTCCACAACGTAGACAGCCAGATTGCGGTCACCACGATTGCGTCTAACACGTATGCGACCATCACTGTAAGACAGGCTGAAGCGGGGCTCGTCCGAAAACACTATATTTTACCACTCAGCACGCCAGCGACGGTGTTCACGTGCCCATTGTAGTCTGAGGCGTTTGTGGTTTCTGGACAATGGAAGCCGACGAAATGGCTTGCGTGCCACCAGTCCAGCCCGCAGCAGACAGTGTCGTACCGCCAACGCAGACAGGTCCACACCCGTTGCAGTGCTCCAGTGTCGAGCCAACACAGAGAAGAAGGTTAAAAGTCTCCGTTACAGCTATGCGGACAATATGGCGGTCATCCCTTGCTGTGGTCACATTGCGTGGTCCAGTATCCGCTCGTCGCTGCGTACGACTCTTTTTTCATCCACTGAAGGCACCAACGCATCACTGTCACAACAGCATGCCCTGTACGAGCCAAAATGTGACGGTACAAAAAATACGTTTCCCGGAGACCGATCACTCTGCCCCGTTCGAACTCACTCACATGCTGATATGGCACCTTTTGACGTCGCCGAGGCATACTGGCACTTGCTTTGACTTCGTTTAACGGCTCTTAACTGACTGAGCTTGGTATAACACGGACTTCTCTGGTCACACAAGAGACGACGCTACCGGGCTTACGTCTACGACATATATCTGCAATCGTAATCACTTATTGCTGGTACACTACTCTACACACCCTCCGAGTTTGGATTCATTCAAGTAGACGCAATTATTTCAAACATACGGTTGTCAATTATGTACATATAATGTCCGTCCAAATCGCAAGTTTTGAGTTTCAGAGACGTTTAACAGCGAAGTTGTGAGCTCCAACGTGGGTGAAATGAGGTGCGGATAGAGAAACAGTGGGTGGCAAGGGAACAGGAAGCCGGAGTATCCCAAGAAAACTCGCCTCTAAACGGTAACATGTGCCACGCTACTCATATGCGAAAATCGGTGTGACCCCACCGCGCTTCGAACCAGGTCCGCCATTGTCATAGGACATTAGTCTGATTACTGCTCCATAGCGGCCCCCCTCCTCAAAATGGCGAACCTGGAAGTTCCACTATCAAAACATTCCAAGCATGTGAGCCACGTACTTTGCATGTTTAAATGCGTTAATATTGTAATATACTTCAGAAGATAAGAATAAAATAATGCGGTGATTTTAATTTTAATGATGATATCCTGCAAAAGATTATAGACATTGTATTTATTTAAAATTTCAGTGATATATAATTTAATCGTCCGCTTTAATTTATTTAAAATTCTCAACACTGATGCGTCTTGTTTATCTAAACAATACACATAAAATTACTGAGAATTTGAAAAAGATTCAAATTTAGCTCTTTTATATAAATAATTGTTGTAATTCAGCTAGAAAAAACATATTTTTTAATAACATNAAAAGATTCAAATTTAGCTCTTTTATATAAATAATTGTTGTAATTCAGCTAGAAAAAACATATTTTTTAATAACATCACTGTCAAATAAAATGTATAGATAGTTTTTTATCAGTATGTTGGATTTTTGCTTTATGAATCTTCTAGTGTTTTGTCGTGTGGCGGGCATGCGATATACAAACTACTACATAATATTATGGCAGAAAAATATTTTGAAACCGTGTTTCGTGTTTTGTGACATTCTTCAACTGACTCTCACCGCCAACTAATTTACTCTGTAGGAGCTGATGGAGCGTCTTACTGGTCATAAATTTTCTGGCACATCATTGTTATTTCGTGCGGTCNATTTACTCTGTAGGAGCTGATGGAGCGTCTTACTGGTCATAAATTTTCTGGCACATCATTGTTATTTCGTGCGGTCGCAGGTTGCTTCCAAGGTCAGTGAGTCTCAGTCATGTGTTAACGTTGCTATGCTGGATGTAAATTATATTTCCTTACCCGGATGACGTCTCCTGTCTTGTTTACTAAGTGACTTGTTAAGGTAAAGGGTTATTGTGCTTGCATATATACTATGCAGCCGGAGTTACAAGAGACAGAGCGGAGTGGTTTATGTGACTCAAATTCGCTGCTTCAGAATGGTTATGTCGGCGTTACCGATACAATTAAATTTTTTTTTTGCATAGCATAGAATTTAATTTTAATGTAACAAAGTATGCGCAGTGATAAACTTACACTGAGAAAAATAATTGTTTCAGTATAACAAGTTTATTTGTTTGCGTGGTGTTTGTTTCAGTTAAGCGATATTTTATTGATACAACCAAACCTCAATTCGTCGAAATGAATGAAATTTGTTCGCAAAACCATATAACTTATTTGAAACTAATTTATTTGTGCCAAACAAATATTTTCTTTTTTCAGTATACTAAACAAAATATTTTGTGTTCACAGGGAGAAAGGTTAGTTCAAGCCTGCAAGATATTTGTTT
>NQII01002242.1:338066-353327 GCA_002778355.1 Clitarchus hookeri | reverse complement strand
AATCACCCACCATCGTCGTCCTTACGACCGCCCCGCATCGAGCAGAATCAAAACATGGATGAGAGTGAAATAAAACGCTATGCACGGCCGGCCGGTTTTCTTACCCGAGGTTACATCTTGGCCTTTCAGTTTTTGAGCCATAAAATGTATAAAACTTCCTTTATTCAAAAATTTCCTTCAACAAGTCATAGTTTAAGACTCATTTGTTTTCTTAAACGTAACAACAATGCAATGCCTTCATATCATTTTTACTATTTGGATTAATTAGGAGTAAATTGTAATTTACTTACTGAGAATGACTACAGAAGTCACAATAGTACAAAAAGTGATAGTCTCTAAAATATTATGAAACAATACTCTTTTGCCCTGATGAAGACACATTTCCAAAAGTTAACCTCAGAGATAAGTAAAAGCAAAATATTTAAAAATCCCAGATGGCATCTAAGACTACCCATTAACCTGAAAACCTTGCGACTGAGCTCCGTAGTCGACTTCAGCGCGACACGAAACGAGTTTTGCAATTGTGCGGCAAATTGTCGACGACCCGACACGCTGCGGCCATCGCACGCTACTTGTCGTCCGTCCATTTTACTATAGCGCCACGTTGTCGTTGCTTTTACGTGCCTTTACTGCGATCTAACGTCGGAAGTGGAAACTAAAATGAACGAAACCCGGTATGATTATGCAATCTTTTAAGTTCCGTTGGTTTAGAGAGGTTATATTATAACACACGTGGATCTAAACGAAATAAATATTACATATCTTTAATTTTCTATACAAAAATTGACAACTGGAAGAAAATCATTAACATCGGTTGTACGTACTTCTCTAAATGTTTCCAACTTATAGTATGGGCCACTGGTATTTAAGCAATATGATTATATTCAAATGATCACCAGATGCAAATCTACGATTTTCTTTCCAAATTCGCTATTTTCTTCTTCTGCCTCTTCGCATGCGACCGTCGCAGGTGCGACGGTGGTATCACCATCGCATCGCCGTCGCATCGCCATCGTATCGCCATCACATCGCCATCACATCGCCATCGCATCGCCGTCGCATCGCCGTCGCATCGCCATCGTATCGCCATCACATCGCCATCGCATCGCCATCGCATCGCCGTCGCATCGCCATCGTATCGCCATCACATCGCCATCACATCGCCATCGCATCGCCGTCGCATCGCCGTCGCATCGCCATCGTATCGCCATCACATCGCCATCGCATCGCTGTCGCATCGCCATCGCATCGCCATCACATCACATCGTCTGCTGGCTCGCCTCTCATTGGCTAGTCACTTTTGTCGCCTTGTCGCTGTCTGCACTGTCACACTATTGTAAAAAGCACTTTCAGCATCCGTGTGACCCGCCATTTAGAATTTTTAATTTTTTTAATTTTTTATTCGAATTTATGAGGACTGATTAAAAAAATACTACAATAGAAGCTTAGCTAATTTCTTTACCCATGGTTACATGCAGACCTGATATACGAACAACTAACGCATATTTATGCAACAATTAACACAAAATTTTATATTTTCATTCATTCTCGTCTTTTAATTACAACCAGGGAACACCTACTANAGATGGCATCTAAGACTACCCATTAACCTGAAAACCTTGCGACTGAGCTCCGTAGTCGACTTCAGCGCGACACGAATCGAGTTTTGCAATTGTGCGGCAAATTGTCGACGACCCGACACGCTGCGACCATCGCACGCTACTTGTCGTCCGTCCATTTTACTATAGCGCCACGTTGTCGTTGCTTTTACGTGCCTTTACTGCNTACTTGTCGTCCGTCCATTTTACTATAGCGCCACGTTGTCGTTGCTTTTACGTGCCTTTACTGCGATCTAACGTCGCAAGTGGAAACTAAAATGAACGAAACCCGGTATGATTATGCAATCTTTTAAGTTCCGTTGGTTTAGAGAGGTTATATTATAACACACGTGGATCTAAACGAAATAAATATTACATATCTTTAATTTTCTATACAAAAATTGACAACTGGAAGAAAATCATTAACATCGGTTGTACGTACTTCTCTAAATGTTTCCAACTTATAGTATGGGCCACTGGTATTTAAGCAATATGATTATATTCAAATGATCACCAGATGCAAATCTACGATTTTCTTTCCAAATTCGCTATTTTCTTCTTCTGCCTCTTCGCATGCGACCGTCGCAGGTGCGACGGTGGTATCACCATCGCATCGCCGTCGCATCGCCATCGTATCGCCATCACATCGCCATCACATCGCCATCGCATCGCCGTCGCATCGCCGTCGCATCGCCATCGTATCGCCATCACATCGCCATCGCATCGCTGTCACATCGCCATCGCATCGCCATCACATCACATCGTCTGCTGGCTCGCCTCTCATTGGCTAGTCACTTTTGTCGCCTTGTCGCTTATTGTAAAAAGCACTTTCAGCATCCGTGTAACCCGCCATTTAGAATTTTTAATTTTTTTAATTTTTTATTCGAATTTATGAGGACTGATTAAAAAAATACTACAATAGAAGTTTAGCTAATTTCTTTACCCATGGTTACATGCAGACCTGATATACGAACAACTAACGCATATCTATGCAACAATTAACACAAAATTTTATATTTTCATTCATTCTCGTCTTTTAATTACAACCAGGGAACACCTATTAACAAAGAGGTACAAAAATTTGCACAGAAACTTGACACGTAATGCTTTTATAAAGAAACATTTTCAGTTATGGCCCTGGCCCTCCTGTTATGACACTAAAACAAATAATTTCTGTATAAGTGATGATACAACCTCTTAAAGGGTTTATGCGATAAAAAAAATATATATACAGTATTGAGTATGCAGTAGAAATTTTTCCAAAACCTCGTTTCAAGCCTAGTCCGCTACTTTTTACTGCAGCGAAAATATGTTGGAAGTCAAGTTTAGTCATACACCGAAAATCACACATTTAAATTAAAAACCATATGTTTTTTTTATATTGTTTAAAAAATTTTATTTTCAAATTATGCACTAAAGTAATAATTTATATACTGTTTCGAAAAAAAAAACAACCACCGAGAACAAAAATATGAATTAACAAACAATTGTTTGCATTTGATAGAACACAGCAGATGCTAAAACGAGTTTTCTATCAGTCGAACTTAAGTGGTAACATCGTAATTGTGTCCGTTTTTGGGATCTTACAGCTTACTGCCGCCGAACCCTCATACGCCACCGGATGGCATTTAGTGTTGTGAGACCGGAAGCCGAAACTCCCATAACTCACGTAGGTGTTTGTGAAGCAAAAGCACCCTGGCACTTTCTCAAATCATTGGGTCGGCGGCAGGGGCTGTGTACTGTGGGGCTTTGGGCACCGGGCCCTTATTTAGGCGAATTATTTGGTGTTGCCTATTTTTAAGTACAATTACGTTTTCGCGTGTTCGGTGGGGGAGTGAAGCTCCCCTCCAGCCTCCCGGCTGGAGTGAATGTTGTGTCGTGAAGTATGTCTCTAGCATGTTGAAATGTTGTCTTACTGCATACTCTTCTCTCCTTCGCCTCCAACTCCAGCGAGGTGATATGCTCTATGCTCGGCTCGGATCCCCTCCTTTTCCAACCCTGTTCTTTTTCCTCGCTTCCTCCCCCCAACCCCTTCATCATGCGTCGTAATTTTTTCTATTGGGACTTGATGGTTTATTTAAGTCGTTGCACGGCCTGGGCTCCTCCTACTCTCACTACCACTTCATGCTTGGCNGGGCACCGGGCCCTTATTTAGGCGAATTATTTGGTGTTGCCTATTTTTAAGTACAATTACGTTTTCGCGTGTTCGGCGGGGGAGTGAAGCTCCCCTCCAGCCTCCCGGCTGGAGTGAATGTTGTGTCGTGATGTATGTCTCTAGCATGTTGAAATGTTGTCTTACTGCATACTCTTCTCTCCTTCGCCTCCAACTCCAGCGAGGTGATATGCTCTATGCTCGGCTCGGATCCCCTCCTTTTCCAACCCTGTTCTTTTTCCTCGCTTCCTTCCCCCAACCCCTTCATCATGCGTCGTAATTTTTTCTTTTGGGACTTGATGGTTTATTTAAGTCGTTGCACGGCCTGGGCTCCTCCTACTCTCACTACCACTTCATGCTTGGCCACACTCAACCAGACCTCGAGTTCTTAAAGAGTCACGGGATTTGTATTTGGCGTTGGAGTCCACTTTTTGACACACCAAACCTGGTCGAGGACCTAGAATCCTTGTCCAGGCTTTACCCTGGCCTGCATTTGTCTGAATTCCGGCTACAGTAGAGCTGACTTGCCTAGGCAGCGGCTTCACTGCTGCCCCCCNGAGGGGGAGGGGAACGACAGGTTCGCACAACACAATACAGCGTTCAGCTGCCTCAATTAGTTCATTTCTTCGGCCTGTCAGTGTAAAGTCTGAGCCAGAGTTTCTATGGCGTTACCACTTGACGGAGACACAGCATGTGAACAGTGGACCGATCACGTTTAAATGCTGAGGAAATTCTCTCACGTTATGTTACATTTTTATGAGCCCCTAATTTCAGGCTAATTTTGAATGGATGGAATAATCTCCGTTGATCATTATAATTTATGCATGTCGTTCGTATATTTGAGAATTTTCTAATACGCAGTCTTATTGACATTGTTTAGAATGAGCTTGCTGGGGTAACACTCGGCGGGCTCCTTGTTTCAGCTGCGGTGGGCAACTTCCGCGACTACAAATAGTGGCCTGTCCTAGCCCACTGTATTCAAATGACGCAACCATCGGGTGGCCAAGCCCCCCCCCCCTCCACCAGAACTACCACCGCCCTGAGCTGGCAATGACGACAAACGGTGGCGGCTACACCTGTTCTACGCCCCACCGACGTCTGAAACGTGTCGCCCGCAGAGAACTCCGGAATCGAGTAGCTGCCTTCAACAACTTAATTTAACGTGTTCGCTCGAGCCACCGACGACCAGTGTGTTTATGGGCTGTTTTTAAATGTATTGGTATTTTCTGTGGCATAGTTGTTTGTCTTTGGGTAAGCAGTATTGATAGTTTTTTTTTCTAAATTGTGTTTTTTGCTGCCAGTCTACATTTTGTTTCGGACTGACTACAAAGTCGTGTTACAATTTTTTCTCGTGATTTAACGTGTAGTGTTTGTCCCCTTTTTTTGGCTGCCCGAGTCCTAATTTTTTTTATAGTCGGTTGTTTCCTCGACTCTCTCGTTGGTATTTTTTATACGTTTTAAATGTGGTTAGATTTGAAATGTTTTATTTCGGGAGGAGCTTTGCCGGTTTATCTACGACTGCTTCCGCCGAAAGTAGTACTTTAATGGTAATTTTTAAAATGTGCGTTTTAGGAAATGGAGGCTTTGTTGCGCATGGTTCTTACTGCCCTCCTTTTCGGTAGATCATTAAGTAAAATGGGGTCATATTCTAGTCAACTACTTAATGATTTGTTCTAATCGTTATTGCAGAAACTAAGTTTGAAAATTGTAATTTTATAAATCTAGTTCTTTTTGAAAGTTGTAATCCAGATTTACTTCCCGTTCAAGCAGCATTTGTTATAATTGAATAAATTAATTGTGACGGATTATCTCAAAATAGTGTTTTTTGGGTGTGATGGAAATTTTTAATTGATTGTTCAAGGGCGTATTTCGAAGTTATTGTATGTTTAATAGTTAAAATTATTAAGTGTCCAACCTGATATTTGTGTGCAATTATTTGTGTCCCGGCACAGTGCAGACCCCTTCACTTGACCAAGCGCGTGGTAGGAGGAATGGGGAGGACAGAGTATCTTGTGCCACAACGTAACGTATTTCTACCATCGACAACCCGAAAAGAATTCCGACATATTTTCTCGTACTTCAAACTGTTTCTTTGATTCCGCTGGTACGCCATATTATCACGTGTTGGTTTCGCTGCCGGGATTAATTCTTATTATCGGTAAAAGGTCGTTGTAAAAGAAGGTCCTCAGTTTGTAGGCCACGCACTTGCGTGTGTTTCATCCGAACTGTCTGCAGCGCTAACTTGAAGGTGCTGTATCGGGGAGGAAGAGAGAGAGAGAGAGAGAGAGAGAGAGAGAGAGAGAGAGAGACGGGAAAGGAAGGAAGCGGCACGTGTGTCACATATTTCCACAGGGTTTCATTTGAGTTCGTCGATCGGTACAGACAGGCTTGTGCGCAGCCAGCCCGGGGAATGCGTGCCGAGAGATGGGATAGGGTTGGAGCAGCGACAGAACGAAAGTTAGGGAGAAAACGGGAAAACCCCGAGAAGAACCCCCCACGCTAAGCGCGTGAAAACACCGTCGTAAATATAATTCCCATACATTTTGGGTACAGCGGGGTATATAGCGTTAAGACTAGTGCAATCCATTCACAGTTTCTTCACACTGTTTGAATCAAAATTTAAAAAATAACGTGTATGACGTGTTTGGTTGTTTACTAAATACGTCACGTATCACAAGCGTTTTATATTTGTGTAAACATAAAATTAACTTTATTTTTTGTTGAATTGAACTATTACTTATATTTTATTTGTAAAATACAATATCTTATTTATAAATAATATGAATAAAGACGGAGAGAAAATATTTGTGTTGGTAATGCCTAGTAAGTAATAGCTCTTATGCAAAATATCATCACACTGAGTGCGCACGAATACGATGCGTTGCGTCTCAGGTGTCATTTACTAAGCTTTGTTTGCACGAGGCTTCAGAAAAGTTGGAAGTAACTGTGAATGGAGTATGATAATTCAACGTGTTTAGATATATGTAAAGATCATCCGCAAAATAAAATATTGTTAGTAACAAAGAAACTACTTGATTTTTTTTTTGTAATTAGCCTAACTGGAGCTGGGACAGTTCGTTAATATGAACGCCCGAAATGTATCCTACGGGGTAAAGCCTCCAATTAAATTATTACATATTAGAATTATTTATAAATTATTATATTTTAGACTGTTCAACGGTTAATTGAAAACTTCAGAAATCAACAATTCCCTGCTCATGACCACGTGTACTGCAAGGGACACACTGACTTACATGCTGACAGTCAAGTTGGCAGCGATGAAACGAAAGTAGTTCGACGTTTTTATTCCGTATTAAAAGCGTTGTTGTTAAGTTATGTTCATTACGTGGACGCAAATGAAGTTGGTCTTATTTCATTTGGTTTTTATGCACATGAAAGTAAGAATTGGCATATTAGTAAAATACTTAGGTTCCCATAAATATTTCGCAGTTACATTTGAGCGCCGCATCGATTAAGTGACCGGGTCATTTGCGACGTTAGTTCTAAATTATAGCGTTAGGTACCCAACGGACAGAAAAGTAGATCTTAAGCAGGGTTTTGAAAATTGCTCAACTGACCGTTAGTTATTCTTGAACGACCTTCGCGAATCCACTGAGTCGACGAGAAGTAATCGCAGAAAAATTATTTAGATTTCTCGCTGTGGTCAACGTTTTCTACTTGAAGGAAGATGAGATATATTTCTGAGTTTATTAATGACTTATATCAATCTTCCCAGTCACACGTCGCCCCTCTGATAACCCCTTCACGTCAGAGCTCTAAATATAATCTGACGGAATTCTGAGACAAATGTGTTAAGAATGAATTATTCCAAGTTATAAACTAAAAACAACAAAACATTCCAAAAACAAACAAAAAAAAAAGAAAGAAAAATAACACCGTTGGTTTTTAATGAACAAGGCCATTAGCTGTTCTCCCATTCCCCTTAAAGAGAAACGGTAATGAAATCACTGTACTGTGTAAATGTGTGTGTGTGTGTCACCTCTTCTTTACTCGTCCCCCCAATACACATCTACCGTCCTTTATTCAACTGTTCGTCCAGAATGGTCCAGTCTGGCGTGATATTCTGCAGAGACAGTGAGAATGTTCATGGCGTGATATTCTGCAGAGACAGTGAGAATGTTCATGGCGTGATATTCTGCAGAGACAGTGAGAATGTTCATCCCGTACATCCTCCTGGGCCGTGAGTAACTTTGTAACTAAGAAACCCCGGCGAACCGAAACTTATTTTTGAAGTGCACGTTAGTTCGAATTTTCGTAAATATTTTAAACAAATACTAGCTCTTCATTACTGTGTTCGAAATATCTAACCACAGCGGCAGGATTTTGAACNCCCCCCAGCTCTTAAATAAATAAATACAACAGTGTAGAGAAAATAGGCTGATAAGTTAGTTACTTCTTGTTACGTAAAGTACTAAACTTTTTAAATAAAAAATGTTTAAAAAACATATGCATTTAAGGCGCATTGGTTTCGATTGTAGAATACACTCCAACGAACAGCATATAAAGTCACATTTTATCGTATTAAATTAGGTCGTACATTTATGATACCAACATTAGAAAACCAGAAAATATTCGATATTTCAAAACTACGCGAGTGATGGCGAGGTTTCAACTGGTTTTAATTCAGACATTAGATGTGGTTCGATTTATGAGGCGTTTGTTCATTGCAAAGGGTCGATAAAAATTGCGTGGAAAAATCGCAGTTCATATTATCACCAACATTTTTACCGCACACCTTGTCTACTACAAGTAAAAAGCTACGGTAGATTTGTTTGCAAGGATATCCCATGGCTAACATGCAAAATAAATTCGACAGTGAATTTTTCCAACGCAGAGATTCGGAATTTGATAAGGAAGTGTGACAACAGCTTACGCGAGCTGTAGTAATCTTGAGACCTGTCTTCAAATTCATCCAGGCATAGCGCAGTATAATGTGGCGTCCTTTACGACCAATAATAGGAATAAATGGCTGAAAAAAATTTCTTATGCGAGTATAATCCCTTAACCACTAATGAAACTATTAATGGGTGATTGTTTGCCTTAAATTGTGTACCTCAACACGAAAAAAAAAAACCACAGAGAGATGCTTAAATTCATTTTCGACGACCTGGTGTGAATCTCCAAGAAGGAAGGTTTCTTTGAGAAAGTTTTTACTGTGAATCGGTGCCCCGAATTTTTCCGTTTAATGGACGTTGGTGTAATCTGTGGAAATTGTCGCTGGCTAGAGTATACATTTTTTAATGGGTTTTTTTTATATATATAAAACAAGAAAATGGGCGGGGAGGATTAATGAGACTATTTTAAGGTATATACTAGAAAAATTATAAAGGTTGTTATTATTCATATTCAATACAACTTTGCCCAGATACAAACAAAAAAAATTGGGAAAAGTTGAAGGGTGTAATATGGCATGGGTGCATAAATTTAATTTGTCGCACACCTTACGACCATTACAAGAGGTATCAATATAGTAGACAAATATGCATACAGTCCAGTAGTGTATAATAGCCGGTTTTGGTGCAGTTGTCTGCCATGACGTCACAGGCGTGACCGGCGGCCATGTTGGTCGGTGCCGTACGCCATATTGGCAGGCATCACAGCCAGGGCTCGTTGCCATGTTATCGACAAAATCACTTGTTTTACCCCGAAAATCACTTCTGAAAGTAATTATTTTGCCCAAATATCACTTCTGTCCCCTCAAAATTTTTATTTCCCTCTCCCCCCAAACCTCCTAAATTCCCAAAAATTTGTGAAAAAAGTGCTTGCTCCTCCTCAATGTGGCTAACTAATTCCTCATTATGATTTTGATTTTTTTTTAATTTAAATTTAAATATATTTTTATGTTAAAAATGTGTTATATATCACCGGACTCGTCTTTTCAGGGTGCATACGATCGTGATATATCGATTATGTAACCCAATGTCAGGACCAGATTAAAGAGGTATGCCCCTAACCACCACCCCTAATAATCAAAACTCATTACCATCACCCCATCTTACTAACACCCATCACCCACACCACAACCACAATACCGTCTCGTCACTCCCTCACCCTCACTGTAGGTGCGTACCTGCTTTAGAGAAATTACCGGTTCCTTTCTTCCACCAGTTTGCCTTTATCCATTTATATTAGGGTACTGCACCAATTGTAGGTGCTAACAATATAAAAAATGATGGTGCATGTAAAGGCTTGAATATGTACTGTAGCTATTCGATAAGCTTAATTCTCACTGATAACGGACTGGTATGTATGTGAGTGGAATGTGAAAGCAATGCTCGGGCTGCTTAAAATAATTCGGGGAACTCGTGATGTGAATTGTGATAGGCATGACGATTTGTCTCTGTATTTAGCAGTGCAGGTATTTTTTTAAATATAAATTTCCACTATGATTTTATTTTTACGTGCCATGATTTTCTTCCCAAAGGGGCAATGAATCACGATTAGCATGTGTCGATGTTACTGTCTCGGCTACGTATATTTATTAAATAGTTTCAGTTTTCTCCCCACCGGTTTATTTACTGATTTCTATTTTTGACTCACTTAGAATGCTAATATTTAATATGTATTTTTTACTGACTTTTTTAATGCTGAACTTCCCATGGATGGAATATTTGGAGCCTTTATTTATAATCTTGTGTAATTTCATGTCGCGGGTGCACTAGGAGGTCTGTCCCCAACTCTTTCTTTGTTTAAATGTGTGACCATTATATCGGCATTTTCAATATTGCTTCTTGCGGTTGATGTAAATTAATTGTTCGCAATCTTTTCGAAATCTTGTCTGCTATGGTATTTTAAGCTTCTCGCTTCATATTACATAGCAAGGTTTTTTTTTTTTTATTTTTTTTTTTACGGTTTTCTTTTTTGATTCCTTCTTGAATGAAGAGCTACAATTTGACGGCTTGTATGTAGAGCTACATCGGGTCTGGATGGATCGGATGATGCATGGACCATGAAGAGCGGAGCATCGTCTCGACCCAAGATGAAACATATTCCAGAACACTGTGTCGTTACTGTGAGAAGAAATTTTCTGAAAGTAGCAATGCTTGGAGACATCAGGTCAACTGTATTCAGAATGTGGAGCATGTTACTTTCGCATGTGAAAAAATTCAAATCGCAATTTGGTCGACGAAGTGGCAAGCTGAGAAGGTATCTCTAAATCTATATTACTGGTTTACCTTCACTGAATGCTAAGTGTTATCTGCTGACATTGCATCGGAGAAGTACTAAGATGGTAACTTGCGCTACACATACTGGAGAATCATCGAAGCCGGAAACTTCAGCTGTGAATGTCGTGGGCAGATCGTCGATTCCTTCCACTCGACTACTATAACAAGACTTTCGCAAATGATAATGATGAGCGAAGGAATGAAAAAAAACTTCGTGTGTAAGGAGTTCCATGCACATGACATATCGATGTGAGACGTGCTCTAAACAGTTTACTCACACCGACCGTTTAAAAAAGTTATCTGGAACAGTGTGAACGGGGTGCACCATCGTACGATGCAGGCCTAGCGGTTCATACTTCATATTTGTAGTTAACAGCAAAGGCTGGTCCCAATGCAACTTCGACCCGCGAATCAGAAGCTAAACCTAGTTATTCTCCCGACCTTGCATAGCAACCTAAGAAAGTAAGCTGAATGTAAATGGACTTTTCCTGAAGGAATCGGCATTCAGGTTTCTTTCGAAAATGTATGTAGCTATAAATCCGATAACTTCGACGAAAGATGTTTTTGTTCATTTCTGACCTGTATGAACCAAATTAAATAAACCAACTTACAGAGGAGGTGGGGAAATACTGAGCTGTGATATATAATATGTGGTTTGAATGCAGCTATAGCAAACCAGAAGTATACAAAAAGAAAGCAATCACGACCTTGAACATGCCTGAGTGTAATGCGGATGACATCGAAGCCGGTGTTGAAAAGAGCATAAAGACGGCATGTTGCGAGAAGGAATAAATTAAATTGGAAAGCTGTGGCTGGACATTCGATTTGGTGTATCATTTGCAGCTGAGAACGAGTGGATTGGGCCCACTCAACACATAGGCAATATATTTATATCTTTGTATTTGAACTGGATTAACAAAACATGAAAATATCAACATTTCATGGTATGAAAAGTGTATATATGCATGGAGCCTAGGCATGTGAAAAGCCTATGGATTGGCGATAGTTGTACCTTTAAGGCGCCCGCAGTGCTGGCAAGAAGTTTATGTCTGGGTTTTGCTTCAACCACCATCGTCGGCGCGAGTGACGACAGTAACATCGTTTCGTACCTATACCTCTCCGCATTGTCAATGCTTAACGACGAGAAAGAATGCTGCACTCGTCGACTCATCACCAGGTGCAACAATGAATGTGCCTTAGCTTCCCATAATGCACCACAATATTTCCACGATGTCATGGACAAATATATAGGGAGCTGGGTTCATTTTATGGAGCTTAGTTTGATAGAGGTGTTGGTGAGTGGCAGATCGTCACAGCAGGTGATGGTACCTGGCATAAATATTATTGAGACGTCGGTTGTGGGTCCGGCAGAAGTACTATCGAGTTCTTCAGATGGGAAACGGGCAGCAATAGCACCACCATTGCCATCTTCAGGCATGATGTCGACAGCTCCATCGACTTATTTTGTTGAGACGTCTTTAATGGGGTCGACCGCAACTTCGGACGAACTGACAGCACCATTTCTTGCTGCAACATCTGTTTCTTCGGCTGTACCATCCAGTCCTTTGGCTGACCTGTCTCCAGCAGAGTTCGGGACATCGCCTGTACCACCAGAGAAAATTTATCCCTGCACCTACTGCGACAAGGTATTTTCGCATCAACACACCGCACGGCACTATGAATTTCGTGTCTATATGAACAATCCCAACCACATTAAATATCTGTGCTTACTGTGTGGGTCGCTTTTATAATGCAATGATATAGACTGTCAACATGTAAGATCATGCAAAGTTAAATTGCAGGCCTCATCGATGTCTCGGAGCCGGATCTGCAACAAAGAGTTCTTGCGGCCTCCGTCGGCGGAGTGATGGACGGTGATTTCGATAATATGGCCCCACTACCAAAATCTGCTGCAATCAGTATTAACGATGAACCTGGCACCTCATCATCAGGAACAACATATATTTCCACGAAGACATCTCCATCCATGGTTACTGCTCCTTCCGAAGTGACGACAGCCGAACCATCTGGGACCGCTAAGTGTGTCATCTACGGAACTTTAAGTGCCATATCGGTGTCGCTTCTGCTGCAAGGACTTTCTTTGCCTTGAAACTTACTGCACGGCGGCACGAAGTTCACGAGTGCCCGAATAGTTGGTTTCGTATTTAACGAATTAGAACTGAAGGCGATGTTTATACGGAAGCAGACTTTACGCAAGCAAAAATGGATAATTTTGTAATAATAAATTTCTATAAATTTGGATAAATAAAAAATTATTTCAATGTTTGAATCCTAAATCTTTTCTTCCTCTGTTATAAACTGATTTTGATTTTTAAAAAAGCACTATGATGCAAATATTGTTTTTAATTTAGCTAATCAGTAAGTGTATAAGTGGTCGTAGGGCTTATACATGCATACTTTCCTTTAGCTAGAAATGATGCTTGCAAACTGAATTTCACGAGTCTGGGCCTAAGAAATCGCAAATTATAATAACATATGCCTATAAATATTAGCTTGCTTACAACCTGACTTGCGAAAATGTGGGCAAACTATAATTTAAGACACAGACCCAACTGAAAAAAATTACGAGCTCTATGATACATCTGTTACCTTTAAATGTACTAAAAATGCAAACAAAAAAAAACATAAATTTACTATAAATTTTTGTAAACAAAATATTCATTCGGAGTAGTTCTTGAGGTAATAGTGATTGAGGGTGTACATGACTTGGTGGCAGGGTGAACGGGTTTATGAAATTACGTAATCCTCGATTTCTGAATTTTTATGGCCAAGAGGGGCGAGGGGGTTGGAGGGTAGTGTGGGGTGGGAGGAAGGATAAGGGTGTGTGGCTCTTGAGAGGGTGAGGGGGTAAGGCTCTTGAGATAGTGAGGGGTGTGGAGGTGAGGGGATGATGGTTGGTTAGTNGGGGTGGAAGGTAAGGGAGGGGGTGATGGTTGGTTAGTGGAGTGAGGGTGATGGAGGGTGGGAAGAAGAGGGGGTGACGAGATTTTATAGTGGTTGAGGTGCGGATGAGGGGTGCTGGTAAGGTGGGATGATAGTAATGAGTTTTAATTATTAGGGAGAGTAGTGGCATACCTCTTAAATCCAACATGGTGGTCCTGACAGTGGGTTACATAATCGATATGATATCACGACCGTGTGTGTCTCTAAAAGACGAGTCCGGTGATATACAACACTCAATACTTATGACTTTAAACTTTTTAATGATATAAATATATTTAAATTTTAAAAAAAATATTATTTCGGCTCTTCAGATTCCTTATTGTGGCTGATGTTCTTAATGCCTCAGCTACAATGAGGAATCAGTCAGCCACATTGAGGAGCAAGCACTTTTTTTAAACAAATTTTTGGAAATTTAGGAGGTTTTGGAAAGGTGGGGGAGGGGGGAGAAATTTCGTGGGGAAATAAGTGATTTTTGGGCAAAATAATTACTTTCAGAAGTGATTTTCGGGGTAAAACAAGTGATTTTGTCAATAAAATGGTATCGAGCAGCCCTGGCTGTAACGCCTACCAAATATGGCGGACGGCACGGACGGACCAACATGGCCGCTGGTCGCGCCTGTGACGTCATGGCAGACAACTCTGACTCCGACATGCCAGACGCCTGCACCAAAACCGGCGAATATACACTACTCAGTCCTAGTCAGATATAAATTTATTTTGGTTGCCCTGGGATAAGCATGTTTCAAAGTGAAAAAAATTTATTAGCTAAATATAATAAGTTTAAAGATTTTAATATAGAACAAATAGCGTTTATTTATTTATTATGAGGTATATGTAACAAAAAATCGAGCCTGGGACGATACGAGATATAATTGTATTTTTAATTGCAGCGTTAGTTTTCTTACTTAAATTATTATAGTGTAAAATATAAAAATAAAAAGAAACTACTCTATATCATGTTTTTTTTTTCCTTTCGAAAATTTACGCCAGAGTGNCCTTTCGAAAATTTACGCCATAGTGAGAATTTTACTGAGTTCTGTCGTTCCTCGTAAATAATGATATTAACGCTAAAAAAAAATTATTGGGTTTAAAAATTTTCGTTTCGTTATTCCTTACATCGGTACGGCCTAGCCGCCGGGTGGTACGAAGAAGATTACTGAGACTCGGCCGGATATCGCGAGACGAACGCAATGTAACAGACACACCGTGTAGGCGTGATGTCTGCGAAGCGCCGAGCTGATGAGAAAAACAGGCTAAACAGCGTGCGTCACAGGCAGAGTTTCGAGTTGCAGTCAACACCGCGCTCATGACCTAGGCCACTGTTGTTACAGCGGGGCTCGAGTTCTGTAACAACGCTGAC
>NQII01002242.1:323279-334016 GCA_002778355.1 Clitarchus hookeri | reverse complement strand
GGGGGGGGGGGGTCTGAAGGAAGACTGAACATAAATTTTTGCGTCTTCAAGATTGCTCATTTCCCCGTAAATACAAAAGCACTCCTGGAAAGACCATGGAGAAAAATTGAGATGCATTATTACACGTTTCTTTGCATGCGAGGCTGTCCCTTGCGGGAATAACGATACGTTTTGTGGTTTTGACCCATTCGTACGCCAAGTATTGGGACCCCTGCACTGAAAAAGTACTTGAAGTATCCATTTATACCGCTTGAGAGTACTGCGTATTTATACGTACATCTAGATAAATATATTATTATTGTATTTCAGGTGGGATATTATTTTCTGTTTTTAATTTTTAATTACGTACTCTATATGACGTTAAGAAACTCCAACGAGAAATAATAAATATAATATATCAAGCCGCGAAAACAAATATTTTATACATTTCGCCTGAATTTAATTTCAATTAAACCGTGATTATATATATTTTTTTACATTGATTTAGAGACTTTCTCCACGAAAAAGTTGGCAGCTGTGGCAACAACACACGGAGTCGGGCTGGGCCAACGGCCGCGGGCCCGAGAGGTTGACGGCATCACGCGGGGGCAACGAACAACAGTGGCCGGGCGAGGGGGGCGTGACATCATCGCCGACCACGCAAGAGGGAGGGGGGTGGGACGGTGCCCCCCCCCCCCTCACTGCGTGTTCCGGTCCGGCAGGCCGGACACGGCTACCGCTCCGTGCGCCGCTCGTAGGGGGTACCTGCCGGGTTACCACACTCCCTCGCTCCCACCAAACAGTACTGTTCCTAGATCTGCGCGGCTCGTTACAAACGGCTAATTTGTTATCATTATTTACAAAACAAAAATTATAATAATAACAAATAAACAGAAAAACACGTAAAGGTTCGGAACTCACGTCTAACGTCTGAAGTAAAGGTTTTTTTTTTGTTATAATAAATTAGGGTATGAAGATCCCATAAATTCAGGGTACCACGAAAGAAGTCGTGAGCCAACTTGCGAAATTCAAGATGGCGTCCATTGCCCTTTTGAAAATATAGGGAATTAACGTAACTCTTTATACGTTGGTCGGATTCTGGCAATTTCAATTTGTCTTCTTAGTGGCACTCCAGGAACAGAGGAAAAAACTGTGAAAATTATTTTTAACAAGGATGGATGAAACATATTCAGCCCACAATCTTGAATTTGCGAGGGGAGTGCATGATTGGTTGTGATGCTCCTTTGATTTTGGTGGTTAATTTTATTTAAGTAAAAACCATCTTTGGAGTATTTTATTTGGTATTAAAACATGCAGGTTTACTGAACTGAATATTAAAATAGTTCTATAATATTCAGTCAGGTTTTGCAGGAAATCCTTTCACCATCTTCTAGCACGGATCGAGTAGAACTTTTGAAACATTTTATACTGATGAATTTACAGAAAATAGTGCAAAATAAAGTTGTTTGTGCATAACCACATTGCATTTCCTTGTGAGTCAGGGTGTGTCACTTCCACAAGAGCACTTCGCCAGTTTCGGTATCTCCAAAGGTGCCAACAAAACACCGTTTTGCATGGTTACATGAAGCAATTTTTTTTTTTGGAAACAGTGTACTTTTAGTAACCAAAAGCCACTGGAT
Source organism: Clitarchus hookeri (assembly GCA_002778355.1). Lineage (NCBI taxonomy): Eukaryota > Metazoa > Arthropoda > Insecta > Phasmatodea > Phasmatidae > Clitarchus > Clitarchus hookeri. The sequence continues at coordinate 332,397 of NQII01002242.1, read as the reverse complement.
CGATATCAGGGGGATCTTCAATGCATGTTTTCCACACATAGCATTGAAGATGTGCCCGCTTGACATTTTGCAGAAAGACTTCATGCGTCGGTGGCGTTGAGCAAAGCAGTGGTGGCTTAAAACAATTGCTTCCCATTTTTTCCGCCCCTTATTTTATTTTCGCTTCAGTTGTTTATGAACATTTTGCTTGACCATAGCATGCACTGTTGAATTGTAAAGCTTGTTTGTGGACATCAGAAATTTGAGTATTCTTATCTACCATTAGTGATAGGGGATGTTTTTTTTAGTAATGCTTTATGTATTTTTTTCTTTCCCAAAGCCAAAATAGGCAGTAGTTAGGTCACAGTCAGCCAGTGTGTTCGCAGCTGGTATTATTTCTTTGTGCTTGATAACAGCAGCATCAATATCAACCACTGTCCTTCCTTGAATGTGTGGATCCGTGGAAACTGGGACAGAAATATTCTGCTTGCTGTAGTAATGTGGAAGTAAGAGAAATACGACGGTATCGTCTGATACAGTGTTCACATACACTGTGCATGTATACATGCAGGTGTGTACATTATTTGCGACTTTCATCGCTTATTTGGAAATAATGACATCTGCTTCTTCATAACTGGGATTCACGCCGTGCCTCTCGATCACGACTGGACCACAAACTTCCTGGGTTGCGTTATCTTGTTCTATAACATCAAGCTGTGTGGCAGTGGGTATGAACTTCAATGATCGGTGTCTCGAAGAATGCTTTCGCATGTCAGTGCTATTAGCTGCTTCTGGTTTTCTCCCACAGTTAAGATTACGTTCTGAGACTGTAGTGGAGGTGTCGATGTAATCTGGCGGATTCGACAAGCTCAAGCAACCCGATTTCCCTTTGTCACGTCTTTCGTGCGGTATGTCTGACATCGGTACGATATTAAGCGTACATCCCCAATTTCTAACTTACGAATAACCACAGCTTTGAAACGGGACATATATCCAGTGAAATGGCCATAATTAAGCCGTGGGATGACCTACATAAAAGCTGACCCATCAATAACAGTGCACACTCGGTCTGCTTAGATTCCAACATGATACGAAACGGTCTCTTGCAACCGAGTTTTATTTAGCTCAAAAATGCTGAAATACTACCAATAGTTAAATCGTTGTTTGTACATTCTACGTTTAAGAGACTATGGACGCCATCGCAAATTACGTCAGTTGCCCAAAAGTATTTAAATGGTGCCCAGTGTTTCCTAAACTACAAACCCCGTTTAAATAGTATCACATCATTATAAAATACCATAAACACTTATAAAGTCATTTTTGGCACTTTAATGCCCTTAGGAGGAGAGATGTGCCACTGTGGTGTCCCAAGTTTTTGAGATATGAAATGTATTCAGCATTCATTATTGAAATTTCTTCTTTGACGATGCATAGTATATCACTCAGATGATTGAATAACTGTAAAGTTAATGAAGTACCTTTGTTTACCATGTTGTATAAATGGGAATGAATTATTGATTACCTCGTAAGAATGACAAAATACGTGATAGTAGTACAAGAAGTCAAACGATAACCGCATCTCTAGAATATAATTAAGTCATGTTCAATGCTCTAACAACGTCTAATTTTCAAAAATTAATCTCAAATTCAAGTAATGGTAAACAATGTTTAAATCAAAAATGGCGTGCCTCTCTCCCCCTCAACAGAGACGTCTTGAGCGCTGTAAGAGTGAAATGAGATAGAAATGGAGCGTTGGAGGAGTGCAAGGGTGGAGGAAACGGGAGTTCCCCGAGAAAACCCGCCGGCCAACGGCGATGTTTGCCACGTTTACCACACGTGAAAATCCGGGTGACCCCGTCGGGAATCGAGCCCAGTTCGCCGTGGTGGGAGGCGGGTAGTCTGACCACTACACCACAGCGGCCCCATCTGAGAAGAGATTAAATACCGGGCCTCGTACCGCTAGGTAATTGGAAAGAATGTGTAATATGTTTACTGCGAGAGAAATATTACAGACTTTGTAATGTATTACATGTAATTAGAGCATCGGTGTACATAATTTCGCGTCGGCATTTCAATCAATATTTAGCATTTATTTCTTAATTTATTGCTTTTTAACGTTCTAGTTTAATGCCGGGGACTAACTGAGAAACGGATAACACTCCCTACTATCTTTCGAATAAGAACTTGCATAATAGAACAACACAAACATCCATTGCTCAAGCGGAAAATTGTGATATAAACGCGAATTAACGACCTTGATGTTGGGTCGCCTAATTTAATAAAACAACTACGTTTATGTTTGTAATTAATTTACGCTATTAAAAACAAAATGTAACCACAATCAAAATAATAATGTAATTAGTCACAAACTTTATTCGGCTACCTACCTTAATACATTATTTAGCTTTGATAATAATATAATATCTGATCAAACTAATCGTTACCAGGATTCATTTCTGCGTAACTGGAATCTTCCAACACTCACATGTTCAGACACAAGTCACTAGCCTCGAATTAGAAAAAAAAATTCCGTGCGCTGGGTTGCAGTACGCGAGAATTTAGTTCTACAAATACGTCAGCTCAAGAAGACATGTTTGTGAGCTGCATATTTGGTAACTGTAAGAAAACTACGCACTGCAAAACTAATCCGGTTTTTCAGACAATCTTTTCCTCTGTGTGTTAGCACATCATAAACTGTGACAGCCATGGAAAAGAAACACCGTCAGAGCACAACTTTCGTACAGCCATAAAGCCGTTAACAGACCCAAGTACAACATCTCTCTGGCGTTCACGGCGAATGCCCGAAAAGAAACGGTTTAGGGTACACGCTATCAAATGCCGACTGCAAACTTGGCTCACCTAACCAGTTCTGCGGACAAAAAAATCTAGCTCATATTCCAGTCGAAAATAGGCTCATCGTTTGATTACCACCGGAGGACATTATTACCCCTCTCGGCCGACAAACAGGTTTTTAACGTTCGGCGGATATGGAAAGTTTTATTTTTAAAAAGAAATAAAAAAAACTTGCAAATTACTTAAGGATGTGAAATGCAAACAACAAATACACGCTAACGAATTGCAACCGATACCTGGCTAATGCACTCGTTGCACTTCATTGTACAGGTACTGATGATGGCATGCGCTCCATCAAAGTTTTCTAAAATATACAATCATGAAATAAAATAAGAAATAAACATATGGCAACCAAAACCATCGCAAATCATTTACGGGGAAAGTACATTTGATACACTGCCGTGGATTTTCTATTAGGAAAAATTTGTTCGGAAGCTATATGACATATTTGAGTATAAACTTTTATCAGGCAATTGGTCTAGCCGTTCCAATGCTTAACTCAAAACACTTGACTCAAGANACTCAAAACCCTTGACTCAAGAGGCTAAGCCATTGACTCAAGACCCAAGACCCTCGATCGAAGACCGTTGACAAGAAATTATGGAATAAAAAAAAATTAAAATTGATAATGTTTGGACATATGGGGTGCGGAGCCGAAGCTGGCATAATTCTCTGTCATTCCTGTCTTTCGACTGCCAAGTTATGACATCACCCAACAATCATATTGAATCCAAGAGATCTTGAACTTGACCTTTGACCTTGACCCTATGGTATTGAATGACCTTGAACCCAAAACATTCCAAACAATCCCCAAAAATTACAAAAACTGCCAACAATCCTAAAAAAAAATTATTAAAATCTTTATAAAAAATGCATTTCAAATTTACAAAAAACTTATCTAAAATTACATTTCCGGAAGTTCCCCCAGCACCATGTTCAGCAGACGACTGACCCTCCTCCAATCAATCACATTGCCATAACCTTTCCCTCCCCTACCAATGTTTCTCGTTGGTTAATTAGTCGGCAGGCCTCCACCCCCACACCCATACCCATTCTGTCGAATGCACTCCGCCAGCCATAATGTTTTTTTTTGGTTGTCATTTGTTTACTTTTTATCACCTAGGTAGCACTAGTGTATTAATTTTCGATTTTGTCACCAGGAGATCTATCGATTTAGCCACCAGGTGAGAGCCATATTTGTTTAAAATGTATTTAAAGTATAGGTGGTGCTCTCTGCGCCTGACATGTTGGATTCTATTTCCATCACGTAAGTGGTGCTACTTTCTCGCTTTATTCACCAGGCGAGATGACGAAACAAACGCACTCTTAATGGCATGTCATGACGTGTTCACCATCATTGATTTCGTATTTCTCTTAGTTACCTAACTTACATTTTCTGTCATTCCTTCTTAATTTTGTCACCACGATAAGTCACATGTGCTCCACCTACCACCTCACATTGTATTCATGCTCTGTCATTCCACCTCGATTTAGTAATCCGCTGATTACTCGGTCCCTTCGAACCGCCATATTGGATTACGCCATATGGTGTTGACCTTTAACCATAGAAATCAATTTAGTTCCTCATTTGCATTTACTATAAAACTAATTGTGGTGTATTAGAGCAACAGCAGTCATGTAGATATTTATGTAGGACCTCTCTTCGCCATATACCACACTTAATCAAGTCTGGCAAGGTCCGACTCGACCTTCACCCTCCCCTCCAAGTCACAGAGTCAAATTTTCACCACTTCAACGGCATGTTTTTATTTGTTGCATACAACCTGCTAAAAATTTATTATTATGTAAATCCATTTTTTGTTTCTGTATTATACCTTCAATATTACACATTTATTACAATATTGTTGAATGTGCACACCCAGTGACGGGCCTACACAGGAAATATATAAGTACTAACTTTCAAAGCATTATATTTTGACACATCATTTTTTTTTTTTTTTTTTATCGTGCTCAACAAGAGTACCATCGTGTAGTTACAGATATAAAGACCAAGGCTATCATATTCTCTATACAAGGGAAGTAGGCATGCTAGGGCAAGGTGCATCAACACCTGCGAGAAATGAAACATTTTGTCATTGAAATTATATATATATACATACATAAAAACAGAATCCTCACATTCTCCACGCCATTAATGTAGTGTCATTACAGTAGCATGCTCACTTTTCACTTAGTGAATATAATCTGCTTATACGCAGCTCAAGACAGTCAATGCTAACTAGCATCCAACCAGAACCCTTGCCCATATATTCTTCTTCGCGACAAAGATTTTCTTTCAAGGCTTCTACAGCCCCTGGAATGCTACATTCGCAGCCTTGAATGCTAGTCGACCAATGGCTTCATCCAAAGGTTGTGGCTTTTCGTAGGTACACTCCAACCAAACATTATATTTTAAGGAACCTTCTACGACTCCTGCTGTTAATTGTTTGATTATCCTTGGCTTAATGTGGTCAAGGAAAGTATATATGTTTTTTGTACCTACAAAGTTATTCCCAATCACATTATCTTTTAAAGTTCCCTCGAATGCTAATTGTTTAAGGCAGAATCCATCCGATGTGGTTTCGCCAGCGGTTAGTACAGGGGATTTCATAGCTGTAGGATCTCTACCTTTACAGTTCTTGATATATCTCTTCAGATTATCACCACGTTTGAACAGGCATTTGAACTTGGCACATCGTTGCATAGCACAGGAAGGTCCCTTCACGCAAGTAGTTCTTTTATGCTTCCTTGCACCTTGGCTGTAGGCAAATATCTTGTCACAGTAACAGCAACGAGTCCTCGAATAAGTCATAGATTGCAGCACTGCTGTAGGTGACCCATCCGAAAAAGTCGATGGCGCTGTTGACGTCATTCCTTAAGACATAGATGCCTACACTGCTGCGGGTGACCCACCCGAATAAGTCGATGACATTCCCGAATAAGTCGATGGTGACAGTACTGTAGGTGACTCATCCCAAGAAGAAGAATAAGAAGATGGTGCTGTCGGCATCATGACTTAAGAAGTCGATGGTGACACTGCTTTGGGTAACACATTCGAATAGTCGATATTGCTGTCCGTGTCATGTCTGAAGAAGTCGATGGTGCTGTCGGTGCCATGCCTGAAGAAGTCAATGGTGGCACTGCTGGGAGCGACCCATACGAAGAAGTCGCTGGCATTGTCAGCATCATGCTCGAAGAAGTCGATGGCAATACTGCTGGACCCACAACCTCTGCAAGCAAAATATTTTATAATTGCTTTCACAATCTGAGACGATGTATCTTTAACATCAGCTGCTGTCAAACTAAGCCTCTCAGCTGATCCCCCAACTTCTTATAATATACCCATATGCAAGCACTATGACATCATGTTGACAATGAACGAATCATATTACACCAAGAAGACATTGTGGAGCAAGATACAAGCCAATCGCATGCAGGCATTAGACCATCACATGCAGGAGTCAGTCAGCAGGTCTCAATCTTTCCATCAATCCTTTGCAATCCTCACCATTCAGCACCGCAAACAGTACTGCCCACACCGCAATCAGTACTGCATGCACTGCAATCCGCTCCGCACGATCACCAATCCGCTCTACAATCCGCTCGCATGCTCCACAATCTGCTCTGCAGTCAGCTCTGCAATGAGGAGTCAACTGTGAGGAGTCAGCACTGAGAAGTCAAGGGCCTTAAGTCTTGAGTCAAGGGTCTTGATTCTTCAGTCTTGAGTCAGGGGTCGTGAATATTGAGTCTTCGTTCTTGGGTCTTTAATCAAGTATCAAGGGTTTCTCGGGATTTAGTTAAAATGTTTTGGAATTTTTTCGGGGATTTTTATATATTTCGAATTTTTTAAATAATATTTATAGATATTTTGAGATTTTTTAAAATTTTGGGATTTTAATATATATTTTTTAATAATTTCCAAATATACTCAAATACATTTTTTATTTTTCGAATTTTTTAGATTTAATTTCATCCATGGTCACTGGCACAGGGTCAAGATCAAATGTCAAGCTCAAGGTAACCGACATATAACATGGCGGACAAGAGGGCTGGTGGTCTGGTCTGACTCTGGACCCTGGACCCTGTGTATCGGTTTGGTATAAACTATGCATATAAAACCAATATGGCCGCCACTGCTTTTCCCTCGAAAACGATCTCCCTAAATCCTTCCGATGGATCGAAAAGTGCCTTTCGGGGGATCGTTTCTGCAGCTGGGGGGATAAGTGCTTTTTTGAGGGGAAAAAATGGGAAATTTTGAGAGGAAAAAGGGACATTTTGAGGGGAAAATGGCTGCCGGGGGACCAAAATGACAGAGCATGAACAGCTCCGACGCTCTGCGCCAGACGCCGCACCGTTGCCTCAAAACATACTAAAGCATACTAGTTGTTTCGTTCACAGTTTGCCCCTGGAAATGTGCGGTAGTTTTAAGAATATTTTGATTTATTGCTAAACTATAGAAAATAGCTACATGCTGCTGCAGACTTTTAATGTTTCTAGTGGCTAACTGAAGCGAGGCGCATAAATGAATTGGGCGTGGGATAATGCCTCGTTGGACGTTACCGTGGTATGTCAATTGTTTCCCGCCACGTCTACATAATCTTCTCATCGTTACACTAAACAATGGACGCAATACTAAGGCTTAAAAACAAATGTATTATTTTTTAAATTTTAAATTGAGTGTTTACAGAAATACGTTATTTTTTCTTGGTAGTATTTGGGAGTTTATTACTGAATTGCGCAATGTTGATATGCACTTTTTGGCAAAAAAAAAAAAAAGGCAGATAGTGTTAACTGAAAAGTAGTTGGGATGTGAACGGGATATATAGTAAAAAAGGCCGAGACAAGTTTAGGAGTATTTGACATGTCAATCCCTATCCCTGCTCACATCCCAACTCATCTAATTATATCAAACGTTGAAATTGTTTCTACTTTCGTTTATGCCGAGTGATAATCTCAAATAAAAAGGCAGAAAAACTTCTTTACCGCATGTACATCGAATATATGTCATTATCATTCTCAGTATGACAAGTGTCTAAAGAAATGACAGTGATTGTCATATATTGTTCTGCAAAAATACCCGCACAAACTTGCAATCAAAAAGCAAAATAATTAATTTATTTTTAGCTTATCGTTAAACTGTTTTATAAATAAAGATAAAGTGATTTAATTTTCTCCTGGAAACCTCAATATTCAAATTAAGGTGGTTAGTAAAAGCTGCCTCTTTATAAGGCTTAGAGCCACGATAGAATATTTACACTGATTGCAATTATTTTTCGTATTTTTTTTTTCATATTATTTTCCAGTCTTTTTAAACACTGATAAAATAATATTCAAAATATTAATGTCAAAAAGAGTCGAAATTTCGAATTCGTTATGTCGTTCTCGACAAGTTGTACGTCACACTCGACATGTCGCCCTCGAAATGTCGACGTCGACTTCGACACGTTGACCTCGGGCTCGACATGTCGACCTTGGCATCGACATGACCTCGGCATCGACATGTCAATGCTGAAGTCGACATGTCGATGCCGAGGTCGACATGTCGATGCGGAGAACATGTTTGACAGATTTTCAAAATAATATCGACGCATCGGCACACATTACATGTCGACATGTGGCAGAGCCACACCTCGCAATATCGTGCAGATTAAAAGTAACTTTCTGAGAAATATGTAATATAGTCTATTCGCGGTTTCTTCACACTTTTAATCAATTCTTAGAAAAATCACACCATGTATGACGTGTTAAGTTACTTCCTAAATACGCCATGCATCACAAGCGTTTTATACCTCTGTTAACATGAAAGTATCTTATTTTACGTTAAATTGAAGTTTTAATTATATTTTGTGTATAAATTATAATATTTCGCTTATAATAAATGTGAATAAAAACAGTGAGAAAACAAGTGTGTTGGTAGCGCCTGGTAAGAAATAGTTATCATGCAAAATATCATTACAACTGAGTGCGCACGAATTCAGTACGTTGTCCTTTGGTGTAAATTTTTATCTAGACTTAGTTAAACTTAGTTTGCACTAGGCGGAGGAATATCCTGGAATTAGAACTTTAGCAGGGCTTCAGAAAAGTGCGAAGTTACCACGAATGTATTATATACAGAATATTTCATTGAAATATAAACAGCTAAGATAAGGAAATTTGGCTTTTGAAAAACATGACAGAGTATTTAAAAATAATCTTCACTGTGGAACGTGAAATTATCATCTCTTTTGTTTTGTTCTCGTATTTCGCAGTCATCAACTTCCACTTGCGTAATATCTCATTTTGGTGT
>NQII01002242.1:295469-316331 GCA_002778355.1 Clitarchus hookeri | reverse complement strand
TTTTTTTTTTTTTTGTTCCTCTCCGGCCTGCGTTTTTTGGCGAACGTTTTTTTTTCTTGCTGGAGAGAGAGAGTTCCATGACTTATGGAGGAGGGTTGGTGGAGGGTGGGAGAGGGGAGGTGGGCAGGCCCCGACGGAAGACATCAACCCGTGAGAGCGAGAGGGGTCGTTGTTACGCGCTGACCGCAGGTTGTCGAACCGCGGGCGGCCGGATCGCGGCTTCGACGTCACGCACGCAGCACGGCATGTGTTTAATAACACGGGAGTATCCCCCCTCCCCCTCTCCTTCTACACCCCCTCCGCTACTTCCTCCTCGCGACCAGCTCATTGAGCCGGTCCGGGGGAGGGGGGAGGAAGCCCCACCCCTCCTCCCCCTCTCCCGAACGCTAGACCCGTGCGTACCTCCGGGCCTGCAATTTGGCCAGGGTCCTTGAACCGACGAAAACATCTACGCTCTGCGGAGCAGATGGGGATTTTCCGCGAGAGGACACAGGGGTTATGTACTTTACATCGAGACGCGTGTTTTCACCTGTGACAGGAGCATACGCAAAGGGGCAACTGAACCCCTCCCCAAAGGCAAAATACAAATAAATATAAACAAATTTCGGACAATTATTTGAAAAGTATGTACTGAAAATTTAAATAAACAGTTGCAATAAGTTTCCCTTGAGCGTGCACTTGATATTAAAATACTCTTTATATTGGGCAAAGATGTTTTTCTTGTTGCGCAAAGTGGTCACTTCAGAAATCGACGTTCAGCCCCTCCCCAAAATAAAATCCTCTGTTAGCAACTAACCTGAGACGCAGTGTCGTTTCAACGGAAAGAAACCAACGAATCAAATAAATGAGCAGATTAGTTTGGAATGTCGAAACGTGCAGTTTAATCCAGAAACAAGGCAACACGCGGAAGTTGCGGAATTTTCGTGCGAATAGTGTGGCGGGCGTGGCTTCGGGCTCTTAATAAAAAGTTGAATCCAAGTCCGTAGTTTTGCGTAGTTCATTCCCAACATTACCGCAGGTATGCAGCCAGTGTTTACGTTAAACTATATTCAGTTACGCGCCAAAAAAAATTTAAATTTGATTTATACGTTTTTTAGACAACCATCATGCAGGTATCAGTTAAGGGGCTGTGGCAGATGTTGGTGAAGGTCATATATTTCTCAGTTTCACCGCTCTACGTGCAGGGACATAAAACAAAGATAATGGGGATTGGTTGACCTAAGTATGATGAGAACATTATGGCCAAGGTCATTTGCGTTTCCATCTTCTGACTACGTTCTGAGATGGAATTTCAAGGAACTCATAGAATTTTTGGCCATTTTTCATCCTTGGTTCTTGAAGTTCATAGACCGCACCCTAGGTGTGCGAAAAGCATCAAGAGCAAGGCAATGACAGGCAGAGAAACAGCGATAAATACACTCATTGGCACAAAAATTTACGCACCAAAAAGCACCGTTGAGTTAAAAAAGAAAAATATTGTTTCAAAAGAAAAGAACCGATCACAATATCGCTGTACTGCCTTGTCGGACCGGTTAATGCCATGCGTCAATAGGATCGGTCATCGAATCAAACAAACGCCATATGTTCTCGTTTGGCAGATTTTTACCACAATTCTGCAAATTATTCTCCGATACACTGAAATTTAAACGTGGGAAAAGTGTTTAAACATTAAGTTAAGACTACTGAGATACCGTAGATGTGCGGGCCGAGCGTAATATTGCTGGGAACTTACTTCTAGGCACTCAACCAGGAAAGGTAGCGTATGCCACTACCAGTAGTGGCACGGCCGCTACTAGTGGCCGTGCTCAGGTTGATATCCCCAGCCAAAAATAAGAAATAAAGTAGGATTTAAGCTAGACTCAAAAAAATAAATATAATAAAATCAAACTATTACTAGAAAAAGATATAAATAATATTAAAAACAATAAAACTACAAAAAAATTAATATATTATAATAATAGCCTATAAAATAAATAGATTTACTAGCCATAATTATTAATCTACAAATAAAAAAATCTTAATAAAATTAATGAATAAGAAATAATATCACAACCAATAAAATAACTTAAATTACAAAAATAAAAAAATTTAGTAAAATTAAAATAAAATAAAAATATTAATAAAAATAAACTTAAATGTAGTAATCACCAAAAGCCATAATAAGAAAGAGGACTAAAAAACAAAGAAAATATTAAAAACTTTGACATTGAACGACTATCACATGCGAATATTCCCACAGACCATCTCGCGCCGCACGTATAAGGAAACACGTGCCGCTATAAGATTAGACAAGATTTGTAGCGCTCATCTGCGGCCTTAATAATTCCGACATGGTGGCCATCGATTCCCAAAGAAAAGTGCGATTTCGTCGCTACACATAGCATGTCGACAACCCGTAGCATTCCACCCCACTTTGCTCCCTGCTGACACTTCAACAACAAAATGGCAGGACAAGCGAAAGTCACTGGGATCGCAGATTTGTCTGTTCTAGTTCCTAAAATCCTTCCGGTAGAATCAAGATGCTCCGTCATGGGGATGTGAGACGTAAATACGTCAATTGGAGCCTGCGAGAGTTTGGAAGCCAACGTAAAGACAAAAAAAAAAAAATCCTGGGACACATGGTTTTTGCCAACTTTGTGACCAAACATGTTGCCATTTTGATCAATTTTTTTTCTTTGCAGAGTGCCTTGCACCGCAATGACATCTAAACATCTCCAGCAGAATAAATAGCTCGGCATAGACCTATCACCCTGGTAAAATGTTTGCTCACCAAGTCGGTAAAAACAATTATGTAGGTTTGTACGTTTTTTCGTTTTTTCTATTTTGGCTTCCACAAAACAGCAACATTTTATTAAGCTCTGAAGCACGCACTCTTAAAGCTACCATATGTCCGCTGGGTGGTGAATTAAGAAGCCACATGCATTGTCCGTGCCTATTCGACAGTCAAACGGTCCATCGTGCTGGTAGTATGTCGGAAACGTCCAGGACCGGACCGCCATGTGAAGGCACCTAGATGTGTCCACTGCTNTCCATCGTGCTGGTAGTATGTCGGAAACGTCCAGGACCGGACCGCCATGTGAAGGCACCTAGATGTGTCCACTGCTTCTTTCACGATTCGGCGCGCCTTCCGTCTCGTTCACACCCGGCCTCTTCCCCGCTACGTCAGTTTATACGGCTGTCAAGGTGTCGCAAAGCGTCAATTCCCATGAACTCAATTTGAAATTTCGATAGTGCTGGCCTTATTGGCCAGATGATTGAATGCTGGTAACTATGTGTAACACACAGCAATAGTAGATACAGTCTATATAGTTCTAGATTTAATAACTGTCCATTTCTAGTGAAAAATTAGGTATGTGGAGCACAAAGTCAGTAAATATGCCAAAATAATTATATTAAAATTAACAAAATAATATTATTGAATGCTATATAATATTAAAATTTATATAACTTTAAGCAAAAAAAGAAACTTTTTGCTAGAAAAATTTTCTTTAAACAGAATACATTCGGTTAAAAATAAGAAAGGATGAAAAATAACGTTGCTAGAAAATTCTACTTAATAATAGTTGTTTAATCTCAAAACAAATATTTTTGCACGTGTACTGATTTAGTGGTTTTTATAAGTTGTTATTAAAAACAATTAGCTATTTTTATTACAAAGTTACGCACTGTATCAACTTCTTCTGTATGTAATGGTTTTGCTGATTCAAATACATTGCCAATAAAACAAACCCAATCGAGTTCAAATTCTGTTCTTGAATTTTTTGTTTCGGGAATTGGCGTTCTGCGATACCTTTCTATAGCCTATACTACGTCTCGTAGGTATGTGCACAACACGCGCTATATTCCTGTTCTGCGGAATGTTTACATACGCCGTACGAAGTGCGACGTCTGTCTGCTACAACTGGAAACTTGCATTTGTATAATCCGTACATGTTGTATTCAAGGATAGAATCAATTTTGTTTTTGTTTGATAGCAGTTGGTCCAGCAGTTTTTGTTTCGGGTAAGCACAACCTTTATCCCCCACACCGCGGATATCGAAAGTACCCGATCGCTGGAGGCAACCGTGGGAACAAGAGTTCAGTCACACCACGAATTACGCTGTCTTTGCATGCACTTGAATCTATGACCAATGCGTTGCAAACTTTCGCCAGTACTAAACAGTCAAACGGTGTGTTAGAAGGTCGGCCTTTGGGGACTCCGGATGCACATCCCGAACAAGCGGGCTCTTAACAGCGAGGTCTTGAGAGCCGATGAAGGCGAAGTGAGGTGAGTTTGGAGCAGCGCAGGAGTGAAGGGGACGGGGGAAACGGGAAATCCCCGAGAAAACCCGCCGACCAGCGGCATCGTCCGGCACGATTCCCACACGCGAAAATCTGGAAGTGACACCGTCGGGAATCGAATTCGGTTCGCCTAGGTCGGAGGCGAATAGTCTGACCATTACACCACCGCGGCCCCTTTTAGAGGTAGGTTTGTGTTAATTTAATGCATAAGCGGCACCCGAATAGGCTACCAGCATAAATCACGGAGTTGCTTGGTAAAATACAACGTCCAGTTGTACGTTGTTACCCATTTGACGAGCAACAAAGCGAATGGAGAGATTACGTTTTTAGAGTTTCCTTGTGTTTATGTTACGTGCAACGCTGGACGGGTGTGCGTGCTATCAATGTTCTAGGGGCTAGAAGGAAAAAAAATTATTTTCTTGTTACTCCAAAGGTTACAGGAACCACCTCACTGAATTACTCATCACCACAAAAGTTGTTCCTAAAAGAACCTTGGACTGTAAATATCGGTTTTGTGCGAGTGTGATGCTAATAGCTTGTATTAGCATGACAAAAGTCTAAAGTCTAAAATTTATGCGTACTGAACACAGTAAAACTTGGTCATAGCATCTNCTTGTATTAGCATGACAAAAGTCTAAAGTCTAAAATTTATGCGTACTGAACACAGTAAAACTTGGTCATAGCATCTTGTACTAATTTATTTCCGCGTGCGCCCGTTCCGGAAGTCAAGACATCTCGAAACAAAACGTAACCATCCTCCTTACATTTCGTAATACAAACCTCGAACACACTTATCTCGTTGCAAATATTTCATGAACCGAAGTTGTTGTGGAACTACTTCCAATAATGAACTGTACACACAGTAGACATAAACCAAATAACACAGCGTAAATACGAAAAAGTTCTCTCTGTAAATTTCACATAAATTTTGGTGAATTCACGGAACGTGGCCATACACTTCCAAGTTTTTTTTAATGTGCTCTTTATAAAAAGGGGTAACAAAAAAAATTTAACTTTCGTTATGTGGGTGTTTTACTGTGTATAAAAATTACTATAAAATAATTTAGAAAATTTTGTCTGATAGCAAGATTTTAACTTGGAAAAAAATTTGTGACAGTCCAACACATTATCTAGTCATTTACTAGTAGTGTAGTAAATACGGGATTGATGTAGAATTATGCATTTACCTCACTTAGCTTATAGATATGTTAAAATGTTTGGGAGTTTGATTTTTTATTTCAGGTTTACAAACAGGGGTAAGAAAAAAAGTTTCATTTTCGTAATGTATTTTACTGTGTATAACAAATAAATTACAAAAATTAAAATATTTTTCATGTAGTGGGATTTTAACACGAATCGAAACGTTAAGACACAATAACTCGAACCACTCACATACCACACTTTTACANCTTGTATTAGAATGACAAAAGTCTAAAGTCTAAAATTTATGCGTACTGAACACAGTAAAACTTGGTCATAGCATCTCGTACTAATTTATTTCCGCGTGCGCCCGTTCCGGAAGTCAAGACATCTCGAAACAAAACGTAACCATCCTCCTTACATTTCGTAATACAAACCTCGAACACACTTATCTCGTTGCAAATATTTCATGAACCGAAGTTGTTGTGGAACTACTTCCAATAATGAACTGTACAAACAGTAGACAGAAGCCAAATAACACAGCGTACATACGAAAAAGTTCTCTCTGTAAATTTCACATAAATTTTGGTGAATTCACGGAACGTGGCCATACACTTCCAAGTTTTTTTTAATGTGCTCTTTATAAAAAGGGGTAACAAAAAAAATTTTACTTTCGTTATGTGGGTGTTTCACTGTGTATAAAAATTACTATAAAATAATTTAGAAAATTTTGTCTGATAGCAAGATTTTAACTTGGAAAAAAATTTGTGACAGTCCAACACATTATCTAGTCATTTACTAGTAGTTTAGTAAATACGGGATTGATGTAGAATTATGCATTTACCTCACTTAGTTTCTAGATATGTTAGAATGTTTGGGAGTTTGATTTTTTATTTCAGGTTTACAAACAGGGGTAAGAAAAAAAAGTTTCATTTTCGTAATGTATTTTACTGTGTATAACAAAGAAATTATAAAAATTTAAATATTTTTTTATGTAGTGGGATTTTAACACGAATCGAAACGTTAAGACACAATAACTCGAACCACTCACATACCGCACTTTTACACNATGTAGTGGGATTTTAACACGAATCGAAACGTTAAGACACAATAACTCGAACCACTCACATACCGCACTTTTACACGAAGCATTTCGTAAATATGGATTTTACACGAAATTTTAAACAAAAGTCGTGTTAGAGCGCTTGCTACTTCGTTTCATTTGTGATTTATAAAATGAGGTTATGAAAAATAGTTTTATTTTCATTACGTACGTGTTTCACTGTGTATACAGAAGGTTTTGTTCTGTAGCGGAATTTGAACAAGAATAAACGAACTGGCACTCCATGAGTGGTTGGTCACTCACCTACTGCTATTTTACACGAAGTAGTATTGTGAAGATGGGATTTTATAAGCTTCAGTTATTATCGGCATTGTTTGTGTCTAAAAAACGAAGCCATAAAAATACGGAGAGCTGCCGTATTTTATATTTAAGGATCTCATTTCCGTTATTGGTCATTACGGAGTGCCTTCCCGTAAATTACCTCTACATCTCCGTAAATGTTTCCAGAAATCTACAGAAATTTGTAACGACGTGTTGCCGAATTTCTCACTTCTGCGCGTGAATTATTCCACGCGCTCGCAGCAGACACAGTGTAAGAAGCTGCATACACCTAAGTTTTGTGAGCGGCAATATAGAGCATATTACTCACGGGGATTTTTCGCGAGCAAGCAGGTGATTACTTTGTTGTTCACCTCGATTTGTATCGAAACTGTGTCGTGTGAACAGCAGTCGAATACAATACTGGATAGCTAGAACAAAATAAAATGCATAATAGCTCGCGTCATGTAGAAAATTNTGAACAGCAGTCGAATACAATACTGGATAGCTAGAACAAAATAAAATGCATAATAGCTCGCGTCATGTAGAAAATTTATCTTATTTTGACTATCTTTCTTGTAGAAGCAAAATGTATACAAATATTATTTTGTGTATTTTCACTTTTACANATTATCTTATTTTGACTATCTTTCTTGTAGAAGCAAAATGTATACAAATATTATTTTGTGTATTTTCACTTTTACATTTTTTGATTAGCTTTTGGTAATGTATTTTATTGCTCGGCAATAATATTCATGTTTGTAAATAAATTAAATATAACCAGTTGTGTGTTTCCTCATTTGGCTAAAAAATACCAACATGTTTCTTTGGACTGAAAGTTGTAAATATCCTTTATCAAGTCCGAATCGAGGGTGGGTCTTGTCTACCGTCTACAATTTTTACATATTTTTTTTGTTGTGACTGATGCTGTTGTTAAGGGACATATTAATCCTACAACTTTAAATGTAGCTTACGTATCAGAAACTTGAGACATTGTTGACACACTTTCTTGATCATGGACTATAGTCAACCGAATGGGTCACCCAATTTCTTGTGTGCCAGCTAGCATGCACAATGGTGTTCACCTTCTCACATTTTTGAACAAGAAAGATGCCCGTAAAAGACCTGTCACTGAAAATCAAACGAGTGAGGTGTAAATGAGTAAAGAAGGCGCTCGGTCGAGATATATACCTCGATGGGAACTTTGCTGTTGGTTGTCGGTGCCTGGCGCAAGACAGGCGACGTTAGGTCCACAGTGCGGGAAACATTAACTGCTCCTCCGAAGGTTGAGTTGGTGAAGGCAGGGGGGAGGGGATGCAAGTGCTCCAGATGCCCTAGGGGCTGGTACCAGACACCAGGCTCGCTCACGCCCCTTTGGGTTCAATGACGTTGACAGATACTACCCTGCATCAGGCACCCTCTCGGCTCTGTGCGCACAAAATTCTATTCCTAGTATTTTTCCATCGCCCCCTCCCCCTTCTTCTCATCCTCGGGGAAAGGAGGGGGGGTGACCGTGGGACGACGTATATGAGCAGCGGGAGAAACTGGACCACCAAGAAGAAGACGAAGTTCTGGGTGAATCACTTGCCACATACGGGGTCGCCCAGGCGATTTAAGATTTACAATATTTCTGACCCCACATTAATTTGTTCCCACCTCGTAAGCCGATAGTAGATAGAAAATGTATGTTCGGGGACAAGGGTATCGGGAAACTAAGCTGCAGCCTCCTGGCCACCATCTTTAAATTTCCCGTTTTCCCTAAGAATTTCTTGTTTTACCCTCAAAATTCACTATTTTTCCTTTGAGATTTCTCACTGAAAATTCTTGTAGCAGACATGCCAGTTCCTATTGGTAATGATTAACCCACGTGTGTTTGTTAGTACAAGGATTGAAGTAAGAGCGAAAGCAGTATAGTCTAGATTAGCATGGATTCCTTGTTCTTCACTCATTTAGGCTACATTGGCGTGAGTTCTTTGTGATGTATGTTAAGTTTGGTTAGAAGTCGCTCAATGAGAAAAAGCGAACTAAAAAAACTGAGAGAGTGATGAAGAATGCTTATAACGAGTAACTAACCAACCATAACAAATGTATGCAGATTTTTTTTTAATATTTCATTTAGCATGCCTNCCGATAGTAGATAGAAAATGTATGTTCGGGGACAAGGGTATCGGGAAACTAAGCTGCAGCCTCCTGGCCACCATCTTTAAATTTCCCGTTTTCCCTAAGAATTTCTTGTTTTACCCTCAAAATGCACTATTTTTCCTTTGAGATTTCTCACTGAAAATTCTTGTAGCAGACATGCCAGTTCCTATTGGCAATGATTAACCCACGTGTGTTTGTTAATACAAGGATTGAAGTAAGAGCGAAAGCAGTATAGTCTAGATTAGCATGGATTCCTTGTTCTTCACTCATTTAGGCTACATTGGCGTGAGTTATTTGTGATAAATGTTAAGTTTGGTTAGAAGTCGCTCAATGAGAAAAAGCGAACTAAAAAAACTGAGAGAGTGATGAAGAATGCTTATAACGAGTAACTAACCAACCATAACAAATGTATGCAGATTTTTTTTTAATATTTCATTTAGCATGCCTTCTTTGTCTCGTGTAAGAAATTCACATAATAATAGCTAAAAAAAGACGTAATTTTGCAAACTGCCGTAAATGTTGGAAACACTGCAATGTCAACACACAACTGGAACGACCATATTCAGCAGTACATAAAAATTGCAATATCAAAAGAATTATCTCAAGTGCTGAATTTTGTGTGTGCATGTGAAAATTTTGCACCTAAGTAAACCATCTAGCCAAAACGCATCGTGAAAAGTGATGTTTGTTTGTCCGCGTGGTACAGNTCCTTTGTCTCGTGTAAGATATTCACATAATAATAGCTAAAACAGACGTAATTTTGCAAACTGCCGTAAATTTTGGAAACACTGCAATGTCAACACACAACTGGAACGACCATATTCAGCAGTACATAAAAATTGCAATATCAAAAGAATTATCTCAAGTGCTGAATTTTGTGTGTGCATGTAAAAATTTTGCACCTAAGTAAACCATCTAGCCAAAACGCATCGTGAAAAGTGATGTTTGTTTGTCCGCGTGGTACAGACAGCAACAGTCTAATGCACTCCGACATGTTGCTTTGTTCTGTGCACGGAGACTGTCGTTCCAGCAGCTGGCTGTACTCCAGGACAAGCTCACGGCTGTTGCCAGCAGATTCAGATGGAGGCTGACAGTTGTGACTCGACACGTGTGAGAGGCGAGCTGAACAATGTACTTGCACAGGCGTTCATTAAGCTGGTACCTATTCACTTTCCGGGAATACAGAGATTTAGTTCATTTTCATACGTCATTTGAATAACTGCAGCAGTTACACCTTTCGTTAGATTTCTCAGTGGTTTTTGTTCATGCGTTTATGTTCGGCGATTGAAACAGTCCGTTTGATATCTCTTCATGAGTACAATAAGCTATGCAAATAAATACACTGAAGAGCCAAAAAAACTGGTACACATGCCTAATATCGCGTAGGGGGGCCCCGAGCACGCAGAAGTGCCGCAAGACGACGTGGCGTGGACTCGACTAATGTCTGAAGGTATGCAGGAGGCAATTCACACCATGAATCCTGCAGGGCAGTCCACAAATCCAATCTGCGCCAATTTGAGAAAGGGTTGCACGTCTGTCACGTTTAATGATTCTCGCGAGTCGTCGTTTGTCCTGTTCTTTCAAGATCTTTTTCCGGCCACAGCGATGTCGAAGATGTGATGTTTTACCGGATTTCCGATATTCACGGTACACTCGTGAAATGGTCGTACGCGAACATCCAAATGTTATCGCTACCTCGGNGTTCGTACGCGAACATCCAAATGTTATCGCTGCCTCGGAGATGCTACGTCCCATTTCTCGTGCGCCGACTATAACACCACGTTCAAGTTCACTTAAATCTTGATAACCTGTCATTACAGCAGCAGTAACCGATCTAGCTGCCGACCGCATCGCGTTACTCTGATTGGTTCTATACCTCTGTTATTTGCATACGCACGCCTATACCAGTTTTTTTGGCTCTTCAGTGTATATTAGCGTTCTAGTTTGTCGTACAGTAGACAGTGTTCTTACATTTCCCTAAAGTGTTCTACAGATTTTCTGACATGTGCAATTCACACCAGCGCATCATAATTTTCATTTTAAAAAATCTGGTACCGTACTGTAAATTAGGAGTTAGAAACTCTTCATGATGTATCCATGTATCCTAAGTCCATACTGGTCTTCTGCAATTTACTTGAGTTCACTTGAGGCACATATACCCATGCGTTCTAGGTTAATGCTGATCCCTTGCAAGTTGCCATCAAACTGTTTTTTTTTTTTTTTTTATAATTGTCAGGTAAGCTCAAAGTATTCCGGAAGTCTTTGTATTCATTAATATTTATTAATTTTATGTTCAACTTAGCTACCTAATGCAGAAAACTTTTAAACTCTGTGATTGTTGGCTTGTGCGTTTTCAATTCATTTCAACAATTCACTAGTTCACGATAACAATAACTTTTGTAACATTTGAATGTTAAATTCATTTCAAAAATTCATTACTTTCACGATAACGGTAACTTATGTGACACGTCAATGTCAAATTTATTTCAACAATTCATTAGTTACTCGATAACGATTACTTATGTGATATGTGAAAGCCTGGGAAAATGACTCGTGAAAAGCAAGTCATTTCATAACACTACACTAAGCTAGGGTCGTAATGTTTGTAAAGGGAGACAAAACTTGCACCATACCATAGAAGTAATGCTGTGTAAGCTGCGCAATGTATTTGTCATTTCTTTCAACAGTTTGGATACCATTTTTGAACAGTCGGATTCACAGTCTGCAGTATACCTAATTATTATCTAGTTATTTTAGTATATGTAACCATTATTTTAGTTTTCTGCAAAAAAAAAAAAGTGTTTTTGGAATGTAAAATAATTAATCAGAAAGTGGATATTAAAACTTTTTAACACTGTTTACAAGTTTTTTTTTTTCGCTTACCCTTAATTGCGTATTTGGTAATCTTTCAAACCGTTTGTACTTCCTACTATAAGCAATCGACCCGTTTTACATAAAATGGCGAGGTAACTAAAATAAAACTTTACAACTTCAGTGCATATCTGTAATTATGCGTGCTCAAGAACTAATGCTGGCATTTTTTATGTTATTGGCATGTATCTACATTAAAAATAAAAGCCACTGGAAAACTGTTACGTTACGTAACTGTAACAACTTGTTGACAGAAGGTGTTATTTGAGTGATGATAATAAACTATGTATTTGCACGTTTTCAAACCAAAACAAACGGCATCAAATAAACGTAAACAATGGCAGGTGCCGCCCAGCAAAGAAAAAAAGCGGTAATTTTTTAAAATACACATTAGAAAGAAAGTTTAAAATAAGGTAAAAACTGTGCAGTTACGCAAACAATTTTGAAACTGGCCTATTAAATAAAATTCCAAGTATAGAATTTAATGCGTAATATTTACATGAGAGTAAAGCTTTTTTTTTTAAATTGGGTTGTGGTTGGTACTCCTATCGTACGCTATTTAACTTCACTCCTTTCCCCCGCTCCAACGCCCAGGACGGTCCCATGACAAATAAGGACAGCGTAACGTGAGAGTGCCGTCTCTTACTCCTTTCCTTGCTCTATGATTTGATGGTCGAAAAGGNCTGGCCTATTAAATAAAATTCCAAGTATAGAATTTAATGCGTAATATTTACATGAGAGTAAAGCTTTTTTTTTTAATTGGGTGGTGGTTGGTACTCCTATCGTACGCTATTTAACTTCACTGCTTTCCCCCGCTCCAACGCCCAGGTGGGTCCCTTTGCAAATAAGGACAGCGTAACGTGAGAGTGCCGTCTCTTACTCCTTTCCTTGCTCTATGATTTGATGGTCGAAAAGGNAGGCAAAGATATTATTCTCTTTCCGTCATCAAAACGTGCGCGTTGACTGAAGACGTTCGCAGCTAATTTCTGTAGACAACTAAAAAAAATAATGCTTCGCTCGGCGAGAGCCTAATACAGAAAAAATCCGAATGGGTTTAAAAAAAACCGTTACCTGTCTTAGGTATTTGCACACGAATCACAGGTGTTCAGTTTCGTCACAGAGAGTATGTAGGTAGATATGTATTCTGCAACTAGTGCAGCAAGTGTGACCAGATCTTCTCCTCCTGTGCCTGAGCCCCTTAGGTTTAACAGAGGAGACAACTTTCTGAGCAAAATTATAGAAGAGTGCACCTCGGGTCTTAAATCCTCTTACATTCAGGCATTATTTTAGTGCCACACAGTCTGTTTATAGCTCTCACATCAGTCAGTAGGATGTGTGTGCACTCTTCAACAGTCGATTTGAACCAGGCTCATGTTTGTCAGAGCTCTAATTGACAGCAGTTGAATGCTGCCAATAGAAAGAGATTACTCCCTTTCCAATCGCAGTGGGTGGATGTTCTCCACCCGAGGGTAGTTCCACCTCACCTGTCAACAGCAGAGTACGGAGTTGAATCCGTACGTGCCACCTTGATGAGGCCGAGGACTATCCACCTCTACGAAACCGCTTCGTAAACGAGTCCTCTTACTAGGCGAACCAGACCGATGACACTTCGTTAGCGAGCACCAACCCTTCGAAACTAACACCTGAGGGAGCCGGCACGCTTGCGTTCCACGGTAGCTGCTACCAACCCGACAGTCGTGCAGGGCCAGCCCTCCAGGCAAGTACCCACCTCCAGATCAGCACGACCGAAGCCGGGGCTTCTCACTGATCCCCTGGGTACCCACAATTTTCAGACATGCACACTGAGTTTTCACCCAGGACAGCCCAACTCCTCCAGGACGCCAGACAGTCCCTTCGTAGGAGCTCCGCCACCCCAAGATCAACCCGACTTGCCAGGTCAAGGCCTCAGCTGGGGGAGTGCAGTTCGGTTCGAGGGTTTTAACCGCAGGGCGAAGAATATATATAGCCTCTGGAAGAATGCACATTACCTTGCCGTAACTGGTTATATGTGCACAGACAGGCTATTACCGCCTTCAATCGTCCTCACTCCGTTAGCCATGGCGCGGCCGCCATATTACTAGCCCATACCACGAGGATGTGGAGATGGACTTGAGCAGTGCTAGGCTATATATTCTCATCACTACCCCCATTGAGGGGATGAGTCGGCAGCCTTCACAGTGGCGGGGGCAAACCCAATTCGATCACGACTTCTCATGAGCGGGCCCCACCGGAGCTCACCAGAAGAGGGCAGCTCGGGCCGACGAAAACCACGGTGATCCAAGCTGTGGGTCACCGGGGGAACCACCTCTCACCCAGCTTACTCTTACACTTTCGCCGGTTTACCACTGCTAGAGTTTTTTAACCGGGGGATGGCCAGACAGGATCGGTCATTTCGCTATCGTCACGACCGACCCACCAGGTACTCAGGTTCCACCCCCCCCCTTCCCTTCTAAGCTGACTTTAGTGACAGTCCAGTTTTCAGGGTACCCAGTCCCCTCACCACACACCCATTATAGGTTGGTTGCCAGACCACAGCCCAGCCCCAACCCAGCCCCCAAGGCCAGGTAGGTAGTCATACATACGTATGATACACAGTCATCACAACAATGCTCTTATTTGTTAACGGGGCGCTCTTAGCCGTTAGGCCATTCCGCACCCCGGCCTCCCAGTAGGTGAGGAAGAGGGATCAGGCCCTCTCATCGCAGACATGACCAGCGCTCACCGAAATTGACCAAATCCGTAGCTCCGACCTGTTCATCAGGCCGCACCGAGCTTAGCCCCGATCTGATTTACCAGATCGCACCGAGCATGTCCTACCACAAGGCCTGAGATCCTAGAACTCAGTTTACTAAGCGTGTGGTCTGGCCGGAACACTACCCACACCCCTAACGTCATCTCAGGACGTTACCGGAGCAGAGGTAGGTAGACAGACACAAAATGTGGTGGGGGTATTTTTTTTTTTTAATTTATCTGGGCATGCCCATTCTCTGATCGGCTGCGCGAAGCTCTGGGATCGGTCCACGCGTCTGATTGGCTACTGCACGCTGCGGAAGATTCCCTGTTGGCTTGGTTGTCAGGTGTGCGAGTAGGTTACCAGGTGCTGATTGGCAAACGGTGCCCCGAAATTTTGCTGGCCAGTGACCCCATGTTACTGGCGTGTGCGACTCGAGTTAGCTGTATGAGTAATAGTTCCACATCTGTATTCTTAATTGCTCTGTGGCTTCACACTACAGGAGCTANACTCGAGTTAGCTGTATGAGTAATAGTTCCACATCTGTATTCTTAATTGCTCTGTGGCTTCACACTACAGGAGCTATAGTAGTAAAAGACGTCAAAATATAATCCTCTCCAAAATATAATTAAATGATGTTCAATGTTCTAAGAAAGTCACATTTTCAAGGAAAATTATTTAAAAAATTAGTAATGGCAAAAATAATAAAATCCAATATGGCATACAACTCTATTCGTCAAATTGAGCGAGCTGAATTTATTTTGTGATTTTCATATTTCGTTATAGACGCAACAGTGAAAGTTATCTTTTTAGTGAAGATATTTATGTTCCTAAAAATTCGCACTTACATTAGACGGACGCACGAATAAGTTAATCCGATCCATGGTAATGCTATTTTTACGCATGGCAGGGTGGAAAATAAATGGCCAGAAAAGTATCCTAAACAGAGTTTTCAAAAGTACTAGTTAACTGCGAACAACTGTTACTACTCGCTGCATCTAAACTCTGTAAATACAACAAACTCCAGTTTGAGATCGAGATATAACGTTGTTTCTTAAGAACGCCACATGGCATGTTTACGTTCATTTGGAGTGANTTTACGTTTATTTGGAGTGATTGAAGAAGATATTAAGCAGGACTTTAAAAGTTACAGTGTCCTCTACAGGGGACGTTGTACAGAAATTGCATGTACAGTCTATTCACGGGTTTTTTTACACTTTTTGAATCAAACATTCGAAAAAAAACCTGTGTTGCGTGCGTGTTTGTTTCCTAAATATCTCGTGTATCATAAGCATTTTTTTACTTGAGTTAATATTAAAATATCTTATTTTTTGTAAAATATAACTTTTAATTATATTTTATCTATAAATTACTATATTTCAAACAGTGAGAAAATAGGTGTGCTGGTAATGCCTTGTAGGACATAGTTCTTGTGCAAAATATCATTACACTGAGTGCGCACGAATACGGTGCGGTGTCATTCATTTTTTTCTGGACTCGGTTAATCTTAGTTTGCATGAGGCGGAGGGATATCCAGGTATTAGAACTTAAGCAGGGCTTCAGAAAAAAATGGAAGTAACCGTTAATCGACTATAATGGTCCGCACTGTACACAAATTCCTCACGTGATGGGATAAATCATTACTTATCAAGACCATATTCCGTATTGCTACAAACAGCTGCTGAGAATAACACCAGACACAGCCATATTTTTATTGATTACGAAATATGACAGAGCGTTATTATCATACCTGTACTGTTCAAAAATAATTTGCAGCCCATTGCAGAGCTGTTACCGGGTTAATTAACAGTTACTGTGACCAAGCCGGTATCGCCCCACGGCTGCACTTACAAACCTGTTCCGATGCTACCTCAAAACAGTCGGATTTTTTATGTTGTTAATTTTTAACTAGGGTATCGTTCGAAAATATCAGCTCTTTATTTATGAAATGGTATTTCTCTAACAATGCCGATTGCATGCAAAGTTTGTTTGACTTACGAAATTTCCTTCGTATTTTCAGTCTAGGTACTTATGGGCATAATTTAATTAATAATATTTAAAAAAAAAGGAATTAATTTTGAACTAAACGATGATCGCATAGCCTTTAGGGACGTTACCCTCGAAATATTTTTGGTCCGTTGAAAAACAGTTCATTGTACAATTTAGGCAGGTACGGGGTCGAATAGCTATTTCCTTGTAAAATCGCAATATAACACTAAATTTGTTAACAAAAAAAAATGCGTGAGTTTTTAAGGAGTTCTCAAGGTCATTTTATATTGTGTTATGTTACTTTGGTTGTATTCATCAAGTAAAACGAAAATTAGTTATAATTCATTCATGGATAATCAAATCACCTACGGGAGCAACGCTTAATTGCTTTATTCTGCCCAAAGTGTTTCTTTGTGTTGGCAGCTTTTGAAATCAACCTTTGGAAATAAAATTAATGCCCGTTAACTGCATATATGCTACCATACGCACTATCATACGGGCTACCAGTTAAGTTGGCAACAAACTACGTAAAATATTCTTTACGTTGTATTTGACGAGTAATATTTCATTTAAATACATGGCAAATAAAGATTTTTTTTTTCCCTGCTTCATACACATTAGAGTACAAACTAGAATATAAGTAACGCATTTAAATTTCTAACAATTTTATGTTTTCCTTTGGCTGACGCATGATTGAAGTCATTAAGGCGCCCGTCTACCTGGAACTTTTTCCCACGTTTAGGCTGAGAAGCGCGGGAGCGATAAGGGCGACACTGCCACGCGCATCAAGTACGCCATCGCCGCTAAGCGCAAGGCTCTGAACTGGCGCGCAGTGTTCTCGTCGTGCTGCGTGTACCTATCGGACTTTCAGCGGTGACCATATTATTTTATTAGTGTGAAGTCTTTAGGAAGTTTCAGTGCAGGCCCCTATAGTAGTTTTGTATGTATCTGATGCGTGCATTTTGAGCTACAGCGCCTTGGAAAGGCCGTTTTTAGCATTTCGGAGTACTCTGAATTGATGTTTCTAACGTACGTGATATTTTGAAAGTACCTAACAGCTCTCGTTTGAAGTGTGTGTTATTTTCGTAGATAAGTACATTGGACGCACATTTAATAGTTTCGTTGAAAAACGTGTATTTGGAACACTCTGCAACGCAGTTCAAGCGCCAGGTAGACGGGCGCCTTAAGCCCTTGACAATGTAAATTTTACGTGATGCAAGGATACAAAATAAGGAGGAAATGAGATGTTAAGCAGGGCTTTTAGAAATGTTCAATTAACTATCAACAGTCTGTACAAGTTAATATTGTCATGGTCTTGATGACTTCTTTCCATAAAAAAGTGAGAGAGATCTGAAGAACTGAGGACCAGAATCGTCATTTAGGAAGGGCAGAACAAGGGAATTCCCCCTCCCTACACGACCGATTAGAAAAAAATGTTTATAAAAGTGTGGTATCACTGAATTCCAGCTCCAGTTTCAATTAAGAAGTTAAATATATCATTGAACCACTTTTGAGTCACCGTTACAAAGTAAGGTATGCAAAATTATGAACTCAGATTTTTCGTTTTACCAGTAAAACGTTTATTAAAATGCCATTTAAGTTAATTTGAAAATAGTGATAATTATATCAAACTTTCGAGCGTTAAAGTGGGAGCTGCTATTTTGAATGAAGATAGAAAAAATATCATTTTTATGCTGACAGCTCGAGATGGCAAATCATGACCGGTACCAAAACGCCTCTGAGATACTAATAACACAAGAGAATGCCAGCGAAGTAAGCGTTTTTTTTTTATGCTTCTGAGGTTAATATACTGAAATTCCTGTTCCTAAAATTTAGTATTCATGCAAAACTTACGTGAAACGAATTTACTATGCATCAGATTCCTTGGCATAGTAAAGCCCACATTACGTTCAATGACACTGAAGATAGATACTGTAGAAAAATATTACTGCAGGGTGAGGACCTCATTGGCTTTTGAGATATTAATATTCATACTAATTCCATAAGATACCAGCATGAACTGTATTGGTCTGGGATGTACTGTCGTGCGATTGCGGTGAATTGTATCACGCCTGGATGAAAGAAATAGCTTCATTTAATTATCAAGCCATGAAGAACACTTCATGCTGCATAGACCTACTACCACAGAACAGCAACCCAGATACTCCGAAGCCCACATAAAATACAGTTCTTCGTGTGCGTAGAGTAATCGGGACCGATAAAATAATATTTACATGGCTATGGGAACTATCCCAACAGGACCCATTCGTTCCAAGCCCTTAATAGGCTTACGAAAATTGGGAGAAAAATTCAATAACACAACAGAAGTTCCCTGATGTCTTGAGGCCAGAACCCGGATGGTATGACGCCACAAAAATTGTATTAATTTTAGCAGTACTTACGAGAGAGAAAAAAAAAGCATTAGAACTAAATTTTTAATACCAATATATTTTACTTTTACATGTGGTTAAGAAATATTACATTTTATATGCAGGCAGAACTCACAAATTGAGGTATCTACACGAGACAGTATAATGGTGCATTGGTACATGCTGTTCACGTTTTGTTTAAATCAACCTTTGAAAAATGTCACTGTTCCTATCTGCATATATTTTAACGGACGCACTGACTGGCATGCGTCCAGTTAAGTTGGTAACGAAGGAGATGAAATAGATCCATGCTTAATGTTGAATTAAAAGTACTAGGTAAACATTTGTGAATACCGTAATGATTTCTTTTTTGCTTAATTTTTTTTTATGCTTGTAAGTTTAAGAATGAGCACATCTGTAAAATACATTTACTTGAATAATAATTTCACACTCGCTTGATCGACGCGTGAACAACGTGATCAGGCCGACGGCAATGTTAATTTTATATACGGTGGAAGAATATACAATATGCATACAAGTAGATCTTAAGCAGGGCTTTCAGAAGCGCTCAGTTTACCGTGAACAGCCTATGGTAGTCTGGCTTCCTAACTTTCTCGCCAGACAGACTCATCATCTAGAAATTAGCAGCACCATCAGTATAACGGCCGTGTAGCAGGTAAGAGATTAATTTAACGTCCCTTGATGAGCTAGTTAATGAGTTTGCTGAAATAAAACCAAGACTGTACGCGATTGATGATGCACTCTCGATATTTAATAATTTTTAGATGTAGAGCGTGGAAAAGTACTTAAAAAAAAATCCTTGATGGGCAGATTAATAACATTGCTAAAATGAAACTATAAGTACCCACGGATGCGTACAAGGGTTTCTTTTAAACGTAAAGTACGTTCGTGGACGCCATTATGAGTGGCTGCCTACACTCAAAGCGCCAGTCAGTCCACGAACTTATTGCCTGAGGTAGTATGATTTGTGAATGTTTTTATTTGTTTGCACTTATAGCTACGTGATATTAACGGCACGCACGTAAGTTATTACATAACGGACAAGAAGTAGAAACTTGTGTGGAAACTGCAAATGTGTGTTTGAGGAAGAGGGACAAAATGTATTACGTGAAACACCTTGTGGGGTCTTCTCTAAAAAAATCTTTGCCGTCCCCTCCCTGGCCATAAGAATTCAAATCACTCATTGACTGAGGTATTGAGTGCTGGTGGGAGTGGAGATAAGTTAATATGAAGCTACAATGGAATGTAGCTGGGAAGTATACCGGTAGCCTGCCGACACATGGAAGCAGTACTCCGTCTCTCCTTCCTTCAGTGGGAAATTTCCCTATAGCAGATCCCCCTCCCCCATTTGACTGTCAGGTATTTTAAAAGTGGTAAGGTAATCGGGTTTGTGAAAGTTGCAACCAGCTATTAATATTTTCTTTCTATGCTTTCGAGACAACAATTATTTTGTTTCTTTTATAACCTTCCCCAGCAGAATTACAAATTATTAATAATAAAATAATAATTGACTACCATTAGACACAAAAGTACAAAAATATTATAAAAGATATCATGAAAATTTATGTGCAAAACACCCCGCAAATGCAAATGGGAATTTACATATTAATATAACAGACTAAAATACAATATTAAAAATCCCCTATATTTTTTCTACAACATTTTGTGAAAAAACCTTTGCCCCTTGTTCTCTAGATTGTTTTAAAACAGCCAAGAGATGTAGAAGGCACTCCTCGGTGCCGTCACATTTGGCACGCATGCTCCTTGAATGTCTCGTGGACAAGGAGGTGGGGGGAGGAAGTCACCCGAAGAGAGTGAGAGAGAGTTGGGCAGCCCTTAACAACGAAGTCCTGAGAGCCGGCGAGGGTGAAATGAGGTGAGAATGGAGCAGCACCGGAATGCAAGGGTGGTGGGGGGACGGGAGATCCCCGAGAAAA
>NQII01002242.1:278533-295356 GCA_002778355.1 Clitarchus hookeri | reverse complement strand
CGTCGTCAGCGGCTCCGACGTAGTCTCACGTGGGCCGACAATCGCAGGACGTACTTCTTTCAACAGGCGCTCGTAGTTCGACGTGACACCGCCGCGGAAGGGAGATCCGAAGACCAAAGGTAACGTCCGCCACGTTCCCGAGATGCGAGGATCCGGGCTCGACTCCGCCGGGAGTCGAACCCGGCTCGCCGTGGTCCGACAACTATGCCACCGTGTGAAATTGTCAGAGACGTACATACTTTACAATCACGCCCAGGCATTACTGTAGAGTGTAAAACTAAAACATTCCAGTTATCACTGGTTTAAATGTTACACATTCTATAAGCCGTAGACACATGAAACCTGTTTTTCCTGATTTGGTCCCAACTTTACTGGTAGTCTGACAGTCTATGTAAAGATCTACGCAGTTACAAATGAAGGAATCAATTCTGCAAAAAGTAGTTTCGAAAGCATAAATTTATTCACTATACCAGTACGTGCATGCTCTTTTCCTTTGAAGAAAATACTTATAAGTGGTTTTTCTACAATGACATATTGCTGACGGCGAAAACTTGATCTGCAAGCCTTCTCATACAAAGTGTAAATTTCCCAATTTTTGTTAATAACTCAAATTCATACATGTACCCGGTCATCTAATGTAATTAAAATCAACAAACCTGTTTAGTTCTTGGCCCATGCTTAATTTATTTTTTGGCGTTCGTTTTTTTGTTCCTCTCTGTAACAACTGAAATAACAGGTGGAAATTTACGCAACCAGTTATACCGGTAGCGCCTTTTTTGGGCTAAACTGGGGAAATGTATTTTTTAAAAAATTAAAAAATTGTTGCCTGTTATCACCCTAGATTTTTGTAATAAGTCTAATAGTGGAGAGGGGTCTTAAACGCTTAAGCAGCCTTACCTGACATCGACAAATGGCATAAACATGTACAGCATACTGCTAATTTGAACCTGGCCTGGTGACCTAAAGTTAATGCCTCGGTAACATCGATCGATAACTTTGCACTTACGATTAAAGTTTGTTTAGCCACTAAATTTGATAGAATACTTGGACGCAGTTAACGACTCTGCCTATCAAGCATGTANCGATTAAAGTTTGTTTAGCCACTAAATTTGATAGAATACTTGGACGCAGTTAACGACTCTGCCTATCAAGCATGTAACGACGGAGTTTAAATGGGAAACAACGTCAAAGAAATTCCTTCTCAATGCTTCAATTTTAAAGATAACTGCTTCAAAATAAAAATAAAATATTTTTAACAACTCTCTCAAAAAATAAGAAATTTAAAAAAAAAATTATAAATATTTTATTTAATGTAGATTTGAAAGTTAAATTTAAGAATAAAATATTATACATAAAAATTGCCATGATTCCTTAACATACCGGTATCCCTTGAGAAATGTGACGTAGANTAAGAATAAAATATTATACATAAAAATTGCCATGATTCCTTAACATACCGGTATCCCTTGAGAAATGTGACGTAGAGCACTTTTTGTTTGAAACGGTTATCTTTAAAATCGATGCATTGAGGAGGAATTTCTTTGACATTGATTCCCCTTTTNACACTTTTTGTTTGAAACGGTTATCTTTAAAATCGATGCATTGAGGAGGAATTTCTTTGACATTGATTCCCCTTTTAAACTGCGTGGCTGCAAGATTCGTAGGCAACGCCCTTAAGGAATATAGAACCAATCCACAAAATCTCGTGCATATGTTTACGTATTTCGTTCTCCCTTTCAACTTCTTGGTTACAAATAGTTTTAGGTTATGCAAAAAAGAAGCAACCGATTATTAAATTTTCAAAGCGGAATACGGCATATGAACAAACCAACTTTCAAACTATTATTGCTAAATTTTTTTTATAGATGATTCATGTGGCTTGGTGTTCCTTTATAATATTTCAGTACTACTTAACTGTAGTTTGCCAGAAAAAAAACCTAATGATATCACAATTATCGATAGAATAAATGGAATGCACGAAACTATTTTAAGTCGAAACCTTATATATTCGGTAACATATGGTCTGTTTCTTGTCTGCATACCTGCGTTTCTGTTAAATATTTGACAGGGGCAAACTTATTACGGTTCAATTTAAAACCACTTGTTACGATTTTGTCAGCATTATCAAAAACGAGATGAAACATAATTTTTTGGTCCTTTAACGAAAACATGATTAACAAAATAAAAATCAGAATAGTCATAAATTAAAAACAGCACGATAAAACATACCATGTTTATCGCGAGCAATGACTGACCGCATGCACGTCAAGAAAAAATAGGCTAGTAAAAAATGTATATTCCTTGTAGGGTGATTTCTGATTTCCCTTCCACCTTTCTCTATCTTTGCCATTGAATCAAGAAATGCATTCTCAGAAACGCTATGAATTCGTCATATCCTTGCCGCCGTATTTTCTCCCCGTTTATCCACGGAATGAAGAGTAATTGGAAAGTCAGAGCACCGAATAGGCAATTCAGAGGATAGTCCTCTGAAACGCCACAATTCAAGGGCCGTAATATGCGTTTCGTGCCTATGTAGAGAATACATTTTATTGAGAAATTTATTCAGAGGTGGTATACACGCCCTTGGTGTAATAGATGTTCCATTCTGCGGAGAATTATGGCTCCCGCCTACCTGGGGCTTGAACTGCGTTGCTGTGCGTTCGAAAANACGGGAACCTTAAGGTTGAATGGGAGCTCGCATCCTGGTCACTCCGCAGCCATCACTGCGTGTAAACACAATATGACTTTTTAATTAATTTAGCTTCAAATCTAATTTAGCTATCTTTATGGTTCAAATTGCTTCTGAAAGATGGTTTAATTTTAACCCATGCAAAATATTATTAACGAAATACGTTAATTTCACATTAATTATAAAACAATAAATTTTAAAAATTGCTTAGAATCTGCTAATTTTCTATGAAGTTCATTGATATTTGTTCTCCTAAACAATATTTCCGAACCAATTTGGTTTCTGAGAAAAAAGTGTACCTTCGACTATAGTTTTTTTTTCATGATCTTATAATAAATTATCAATAAAAAGTCCCGGAAAAAATATTATCGTTAGTAGTGTTTTTTTAAACAAATTAAATATTCGGCCAGTAGTAGCATATAGGGAAGTCTGGTGCAATGTATTTTAAATGGGAGATGGGGGCAGCTGGGAGGCTTCGGCTCGACTCGGAGGAGCTCGGCAATCTTCGGCTCGACTCAGGGGGTGCTCGGAAGTCGTCGACTCGGGTTTACCGAACCTACCCGAAGGTGCTCGGCATTTACGCCCACTAATTATTCACGCATATATTTGTTTATGATGGCCATATTGGTTTTATAGGTATGGGTTATGTCAAAACGTAAATATTTTTGTTTTTGTCTGTGTCATTTTCTTTTAAATAAAAAAAAAAAACATTACATATTAAATGATGCGGAGCATTACGCATTTTTCATTCCTCTATTACATTCTCCTGTATATTCCTCAATTGCCTNTACATATTAAATGATGCGGAGCATTACGCATTTTTCATTCCTCTATTACATTCTCCTGTATATTCCTCAATTGCCTTCCTCAATGTATGGTACACATGCTATAGTTTCCAACGTTTCGTTGAAGAGTGCACTGGTAACTCATTAAATCATCATTTTCTCCTAGAGTTAGCTGATGAGGAAAAACGATGACGTCACATGCCGTTTCTCGGTAAGAAGGAATACTGTATTTACATACCCTGATGTGTTTATTTAAGTTATTACATCGAGAGAACTGCATAGGAAACTTTTTGCAGCTATACATCACATGCTCTAGATGGGCTCTTCAAACAGTCACTCTTCTCATGTCACCGCATATTGTAACTTTTACTGAAGGACTTGGCACAGTAACAGCATTGTTGTCCATGTAATTTGTGGGCAGTTGTTGAAGGTATGCATGTAGTCGTACATTACATGTACGATTTCACATCGTCAGTGGCATGCATCGGTTTCAAGCATACATGAATTCATACACTTTATCCTGCCGACTAACTCCTGTAGACTGATTCCTGCTGACTGACTCCTGCACGTAAAGAGACAGAAAATCNACACTTTATCCTGCCGACTAACTCCTGTAGACTGATTCCTGCTGACTGACTCCTGCACGTAAAGAGACAGAAAATCAAGTACAAAGTTTGTTAAAACTGATCCAAATCTCGTGTCTGTATTCGAACTGCGGACCCTATATCTCACTATAACACCTTTATTCTTCATCCAAAATCTGTCTAACAACCTACGTATAAGTTTCATATGCCATGTGCTTATACGGGATTTATTCCAGCATTTTTTACTAAGGTGTCACTTAGGTGGNACACTTTATCCTGCCGACTAACTCCTGTAGACTGATTCCTGCTGACTGACTCCTGCACGTAAAGAGACAGAAAATCCCGTACAAAGTTTGTTAAAACTGATCCAAATCTCGTGTCTGTATTCGAACTGCGGACCCTATATCTCACTATAACACCTTTATTCTTCATCCAAAATCTGTCTAACAACCCACGTATAAGTTTCATATGCCATGTGCTTATACGGGATTTATTCCAGCATTTTTTACTAAGGTGTCACTTAGGTGGTCCTTACATGTAAACAAGTAGACTTTGAGGCATTGGCGTCTGGCGTCAGAGCTCGGAGCTGTTCATGCTCTGTCATTCCGGTCAGCCGGCAGCCATCTTAGATTCATGCTCTCAAGACCCAGATTTAAGAGCCGCCCAAATATTTCCATGCCACATTACTACGCACATTTTTTTTGTGAAATTTCTAATGGCCTGAAAAATTGTGGTTGAATTAAGATTTGTAAACTCATACTTGCTCTCTTGTTTGAAACCGATATCGTGAAAGGTGGCCGAGACTAGAGATCTTGATATCGGCAAAAAATATCGATATTTTTTATACTGGCTATTTATAAAAGTATCATTTCACGAAAAGATATATAGAAAGAATAATATCAATTTTCGGTACACCGGAATCTGATATTTTATGAATTTAAGTACTTGACAAATGTAAAGTTGCATGGAACATTACATATTGAGGACACGAAGCAATGCAGAAAGATGTGGCGCCTGTTTTATGTTGGCAAAGTAATCACAGTCATGTTTTAATTCAATTTATGTTTTCAAAACAGGGCCAATTAAAAGAGCATTTTAATAATGTATATTTCCGATACCTGGAAAAAGACACTGATTTCGATCAAATATCGTTTAAATATATCAGCGATTTATATAGATATATCGTTGATTTAATATCGTCGTTTTGATACATCGATAATTTTTCAGCGTCCCCAGCCGAGACACGCCTGAAATGAAGAGCAAACGGGGGTAGACGTGGAGGAGACGGTCGACAAGAAGCAGTTTAAAAGGCGAGTCGAGGAGGCGGCGCCGAGTACGCAAACAACGCAGAGCGTGGNCAAGGCGAGTCGAGGAGGCGGCGCCAAGTACGCAAACAACGCAGAGCGTGGCGCGGTAAGTGTGCCACAGGTGACGTGGACGGCAACAACTCGTCGACCGTCGTGTACAAACAAGTCGTGACCACCACTCGCGAATCGGCCTCTCCTCGTCTTGTCCCGGGCCCCGAGTGTTTACACACTGCCTTCGGCGAGGAAGAGGCCTGCTGACGCCGCAGTTTCTGCCTGCCTCCCGCGGTCAGTTGGGTAGCGCTTCTGATGGACCTGCGCTACTCCACTTCGCCTGTTCTTCCTTAAGGCCCCCGTCTAGTTTGTGCTCGACCTGCGTTGCAGTGCGTTTTAAATACACGCTCCTTTTTTTTTTCGACGAAACTATCAGACGTGCGTCCAATGTGCTGATCTACGGAAAGAAAATACACTTCATTCGAGCGCTGTTGAGTGCTTTCAAGACGTCACGCACATTCTAAACACCATTTTTGAGTACTCCGAAATGGCTAAAAAAACGGCTTTTTTTTTTTTTTTTTTTCCCCAAAACGCTATATCTCGAAATATACGAATCAGATCCGTACAAAACTACTCAAGGGNGTCTGCTGACGCCGCAGTTTCTGCCTGCCTCCCGCGGTCAGTTGGGTAGCGCTTCTGATGGCCCTGCGTTACTCCACTTCGCCTGTTCTTCCTTAAGGCCCCCGTCTAGTTTGTGCTCGACCTGCGTTGCAGTGCGTTTTAAATACACGCTCCTTTTTTTTTTTCGACGAAACTATCAGACGTGCGTCCAATGTGCTGATCTACGGAAAGAAAATACACTTCATTCGAGCGCTGTTGAGTGCTTTCAAGACGTCACGCACATTCTAAACACCATTTTTGAGTACTCCGAAATGGCTAAAAAAACGGCTTTTTTTTTTTTTTTTTTCCCCAAAACGCTATATCTCGAAATATACGAATCAGATCCGTACAAAACTACTCAAGGGTCCTGCATTGAAACTTCCTACAGACAACCCACCAGCGTTACCGCTGAAAGTCCCATGTGTTCTCGCAGTGCAACGAGAACACTGCCACGCCAGTTCAGAACCTTGCGCTTAGTGGCGATGTGGGACTTGATGCGCGTGGCAGTGTCGCTCCTATCGCCCCCCGCGCTTCACGATCTCGAACGCGGAAAACAGCTCCAGGTAGGCGGGAGCCTTAAAATCCCGCGCCTCCCACCATATTGAATTTTTTTTTGTTTTTTTTTTTTTATTTTCTCGAATTAAGTTTAGGAAGATTTATTGAAAAATGAGACAATAGAAGCTTAGCTAATTATATCCCCCATCATTGCGGACGTGATAATTAACTACTAACGCATATTTATGAAACAATTAACTAAATACAAAATTATATATATTAAG
This sequence comes from Clitarchus hookeri, assembly GCA_002778355.1. Classification (NCBI taxonomy): domain Eukaryota; kingdom Metazoa; phylum Arthropoda; class Insecta; order Phasmatodea; family Phasmatidae; genus Clitarchus; species Clitarchus hookeri. The sequence continues at coordinate 288,561 of NQII01002242.1, read as the reverse complement.
TCATTCTCACATTTTAATTACAACACATACTAACAATCAGGTACACAAGTTTTGCACAGAATCATGAAATACAATGCTTCTATAAAGCAAAATTTTCAATAATGGCCCTGACTCTTCTGTCATGACTCTAAAAGGAATCATTTCTGTATAAGGGTTGATATAGCCTCCCGCCTATATGTCGATTGAACTGCGTTGCAGAGTGATTCAAATCCTAGTTTTTTTAACGAAACTATTTAACGTGTCCCTAATATGTTTACCAACGAAAAGAAAACACATGCCAAACGAGGACCGAATGGTGCTTTCAAGATGTCTCGTATGCTATAAATAATCTTTAATTCTAAATCTTTAAAAAAAAAAATTATGAATTAAAAAAATTAACCCAAAACAGAGTGGGACTGTTTGACCTTCGTAGGAATTAAGTTTTAACGATGTAGTGCCTCAAACTATAGCTTCTTTATGGGTAGCTAAATACTTCGTTATCGTCAAGTGACTGTCTGAAGAGTATGTCGCATCAGCTTAGCAGACCCACAATGCGCACTAATTAAACACAATACATAGTGATTTAGTGGCTGCGCTGTTTACTGCCTCCGAAGCACTTGCGCGTACACTTTGGGTGATTTGAAGCCGATGCCGGGAATGTCAGACCTGCTTACACACGCGCGTCACGAGTAACGAAACTATTTGTTCGTGAAAAAACTCGTCTCCATCTTTATTACCTTTACACAGCTTCCAATTACGCAGGCCCGGATCGAACCTACGACCTCGAAAATACGACTATGACGTGCGACTTCTCAACAGGCTTCCGAATGATGGTAATTAGTTACGCTCGGTTCCATTCTATTGATGAAAAATGTTACTATATGATGTCCACAGTTAACCGAGCACTTTTGAAAGCCATGCTCAGGATCTCCTTTATATGTATCTCAATTTGTATCACTCCGCCATATGTACGATTAACATTGCCACCGACCCTCTCACTTTATTCATACGCCAAAAAGAGAAGCGGTGGGATTTTTAGGATAGGAAATGAGTTTGTAAAATTCCTGCTGTTATCTGCATAAAACAATAAATACTGACTTCAATAGCCATACATTTACTTATTACACTCTTAATACATATAACTGTTTTTATTGTGAGTGAAGAGATTTGTTTGTGGTGGGGGGGGGGACTCTTAACAGCGAGATATTGAGAGCCGATCAGGGTGATTGAGGTATGGAGCAGCGCCGGAATGATGGGGTGGGGGAAAAGGGAGATCCCCGAGAAAACCCGCCGACCAGCGGCATCGTCCTGCACGATTCCCACATGCAAAAATCCGGCAGTGAGCCGGCCGAGGATTGAACCCGGTTCGTCTCGGTGGGAGGCGAGCCCCAACCGCGGCCCCAACCGTTTCTATTGACTCGCTGACAACTTAACTATGAGTTTTGTGTGCCAATGTGTACTGCAGCATACGTGTTCTTAAGAGCAGTAATTATTTTCGGAAGTTGATTTCAAAATTGGCTTACTCTACCGCGAACAGCCTTTTCCGACGTGAACATCGCCACATACCCGAGAAGGAGGCAAGAGGAAAATGTACAGACTTCAAAGCATAATAGTTCAACCGTGGAACAATTACAAAAACCTCAGAAACTTTCAGAATTACCAAGAATATGTGGGCTCAGCTTAGCTATCGCAGTTTCCGAAGATGATCAGCATTTTGAAATTAAGCCCCCGCCTCCGGAGTACAACGGAGCCAATGAGCATCTAGTCGCGGTGACACCGGAAGGGAGGGGCGACAATTGCGGGTAGGCCTCCGAACCAAGTGGCTGGAGCAGTCGGCGGGACAGTGGACTTCCGGTAGCTGCTCCTTTCCGGTCGGCGAGCGGTCGTGAGTTCAAATCAGAGTCAGTTTCCTCCTATCCAGCCTCCTACTGCCCTCCTAGACTGCTTTCCCTAAAGCACACTAGGCCAAAGCCATTAATTCAGTTAATATATATGAAACTGTGTACTGTTATAGTAAATTGTCATTTTACACAGTGTCTTTTTTTATAACACGGGGCAGCGGTGGCGTAGTGGCCAGGGCGCTCGCCTCCCACCACGGCGATCCGGGCTCGATTCCCGGCGGGTTCACTCCCGGACTTTCACATGTGGGAATCGTGCTGGACGATGCCGCTTGCCGGCGGGCTTTCTTGCAGTACTCCCGCTTCCCGCCCCTGCATTCCTGCGCCGCTCCATTCTAGGGTTTCACCTCTGTCCTGCTCGGGGATGACGGTCACCTACGGGTCCCAGCTGGAAAGACCGTCACTCGGAGGGTGTTGCCTTGCCCTGGGTGCATTCCCCACACGCCATTATTATTATTATTATTATTTATAACACAAGATTTTCCTCTTTCGTTCTTTTTAGAAAAGGAAATTTTAACTATTTTCATTAAGAGCGCAGGTTTATTGGAAGTCTCAAATCAAGAAGTTTAAAAACCGTGACACTTGAGCGGAGGATATAAACTGAATTTGGCCGCTATAGACCAACCGTGATACGGAATACGGAAATAGGCCAAAACATGATGTACAGGTTGTTTCAGTAAGAGCATGCAAAACTGAAATTGGGAACGGCGGTCGTGGCACGGAACGTTTTGAGATTGGGATCGTGTGGTCGGTGAGGCCAGCGAAAGGAGATGTGGGAGCAAACACGTCCAATACGAATACAGGTGTCCGTATTGGTTACGTGGATTATTGACATCGCGTGTGTACACCGTTGACAGGTGGTATTGTACGTGACCACCCCGTTGACGGAACGGTGTTGACGGATCGGTGTTTTGCTTACAACAGTTGGCCAAAGTGACGGCCACCAAACCTCGACAACGGCGTGCGAGAATCTGCCCCATCCCTTCAAATATCCCACGTACCGTGCTAATGCAGGGACGACAGAGCCACCTTGCGGACGATAGGAGAATCTCACATACTACGTGGGTCTCCCACAAGTTTACTCCCATATCTCCTTTAAGCTGGCCTGCTGGACCACGCGCTCCCAATCTTGAAACGTTTCGCGATACGGCTCATATTCCCAGGTTCATTTTTGCACGCTTTTACTTAAAAATCCTGTATATGCTGTCAACGTAAGTGGCACATCTAGATTTTGCAGTTATAAATAAGGTAAATGAGTAGGATTTGTAGTTTATCTGATTAAGTTTTTGCCGCCGTTTGTCCCCGTTTGAACTCATGCGTGATTATTAGATACAAGCCTACTTTAGTGTGCAAAGAATCCTCTTAAAGATAAAGGCCCATTCAAACAAAGCACGGGTATAAACACGCACTAACTTAAAACAAAAACTATCCACGTTTGCCGATCAAAAGAGACTTCACTGCAGAACACACAGAAAAAAAGTTTCAACGCATAATAAAAATAAATACTACATAATATTAAACCTTCTTTGTATTGTTTTTAAAGTTTGGTAGCAAAAAGTGTGTAAGAGATACGCTAATTGTTTGATTAACTGGAGGACACGCTTCACTGCCGGAATCACAAGTACAACCATTTGAAAACGGCGAGAAGGGGTGGGGTAGGGGGTGGAAGGGGAAATGGTAAAAAACCTTTTAAAATCAGTAAATCAGGAAAAATTGGTTTATAAAATTAATAAAACGAGAAACAGCACAATTTGCAGATATAAATCGAAGAGTGAATGTGTGGCTATGAATGAGAAACGCAATCGTCGAAAAACAACGAAAATATATTAAGAAATCGGCCATCGTAAAAACTTGGCACTGACTGCATCCCGTACCGCGGCGAGATAAAAAAAGATCATTAGGAAGGAGAGGGGCGGGCCGTGGTTCAGGCAGGTTCCGACACGCCGGGATGCTTGTGAGCATGCGCAGTGCGAGATAACTGTCGTCGGCCGGTTTACACGGCGTCGCTCCGGCCGCCGGGCCTCGCACACTAAAGCTAGCCACACACGATCCGGCTGGCCCGTCAGTTCGGACTGAACAGGCCGCCGGAGCGTATGTAGGTTCCGGTCGGACCGACAGTTGCAACTGTACAGGCGGCCGGAGAGCATTCGAAAATACGTTCGTCCATCCGGTAGCCCGGAAGGGCGCACCCCCGTGCCGGAACGTGTGTGGGTTCAGTTGTCAGTTCATATCAGTCCGTGCTCACAACAAAAAACAAGAAGGTGCTGGTATAACTAATGAGCTTACTTTCCTCGACGTCGGTGCGATTAATTTTCAAATAAGTTCTCGCAAGCTTAGTTGGTAGGTAGGACTTGACTTCTCTTTGAAAGCGAGGACGTTAGAGATGAAACAAGAAACGCGCGCGACAGTAGTGAAACAATCAAATGCGCACGTGCCTTATCCGGGACTTGAACCCAGTAAACCTCGTACTATAATCTAGCGTGCCCTGCACTCCATTATGGAGGTCAGATTCGGAGAACCAACTTCGGGTTTAATCAGTCTAATGTTTCGAAAGATGGGGTTTACTAACCTAAAATATTTAGAGGTCCATCATTTTGAAAATAAGCGATTGAGCCACTTAAAACATGTAACTTTACATGGCCTNACCTAAAATATTTAGAGGTCCATCATTTTGAAAATAAGCGATTGAGCCACTTAAAACATGTAACTTTACATGGCCTACCGTAGCGCTACTTGTGTAAAGAATTTGGTGGAAATCGGTTGTTTGTCCCTGAGATAGGGCACAAAAAACTTTATTTTCCTATCTGATGCTATCGTACAAAAAAAAAAAAAAAAAAAAAAAAAAAAAAAAGGCTAAGTATACGATGTTTCTAATGTATACTGTCTACATACAAATCTTGTTTTAATTGGGTTAAATTGTTTAATATATGTGGGAACTTACCTAAATTATTTATGACACTGTAATTTTGAACATCGTTGTCTGACCCATTTAAATCATGAAAGTTTACATGGCTTTCTGTAGCATTTATGGTGTGCCCAATTAGGTACAAATTAGTTTAAATGTTCCATTGTAACATTTCGTGGGAATCGGTTGATTGGTCCTCGAGATATGGCATCAAATTTCCATAATTTTCATATGACGATCTTTACAAATGGAGGACAAAAAGTAATGTAGTAGCACATTCGATGATTGTATACTGTCAATATACAAATTTAAGTTAAAATAGATTACTTAGTTTCGTAGATATCGCAGAAAAAAAAAATGTTTTATAGCGGCTATTCTGAAAATAATCATGTCCTACTTAAAAAATACATATATTAATATGGCCTACCGCAATATATCTTCACCACATTTTGTAAGAATTGGTTGATTGTTTCCCGAGGTATGAGATAAAAATTATATTTTTTATTGGTGGAGCTAACATACAAAATAGCAGTGAAATGAGGCTCTGCATATACATATTTTACGGTTGTAATAGGCGCTGCCCGCATACAAATAAGTTGGAATTAGTTTCGTTAATAAAATATACTGGGCTAAAATATTTATATTTTGAAAATAAGTGCCTGAACTACTTAAAACAGACCAGTTTACACCACCTGTTGTAGTGCAAATTGTTTGCCAAATTTGGTAGGAAGATATTAATTGATTCCCGAGGCATGACACAAAAACTTTATTTATTCACATGTCGCTATCTTACAAAATGGAGAACAAAAGCTGCTCTGTGTAGATACNCATGACACAAAAACTTTATTTATTCACATGTCGCTATCTTACAAAATGGAGAACAAAAGCTGCTCTGTGTAGATACATTTGATAGTTGTAATATCTACTGACAGTATACAAAGTGAAGTTGGAATTGATTACATGGTTTCGACGATATAGCATTCTCAGCTATATATAACTATATAGCCACCATTTTTAAAATAAATGACTGACATACTTAAACATACCTCTTAACATCATCTACCTCAGTACTAGTTTGCCAAATTTTATAGGAATCGGCCAATTGTTTCCTGAGCTATTACATAAAAACTTTATTTATTCGCATGGTGCTACCTTGCAAAATGGCGGACTAGAGATGCTCCATGTAGATACAGTTGATAGTTNAACTTTATTTATTCGCATGGTGCTACCTTGCAAAATGGCGGACTAGAGATGCTCCATGTAGATACAGTTGATAGTTATAATATCTACTGCTAACATACAAAGTAATATTGTAATTGCGACGATATACCATTCAAAGCTAAAATAATGATATTGCCATAATTTTGAAAATAAGTGTCAGACATGCTTAAAACATATCACTTAACATTATCTGCATCAGTACTACTTGTTTACCAAATTTATTAGGAACCGGTTAATTTTTTACCGTGATATGACATAACTTCATTTATTCGTATGGTGCTATCTTTCAAAATGGCCTACAAAAGTGGTTATGTGTAACTTTATCATGCTTATAACAAATAATTCCAGTATACAAAATTTTGTTGAAATTCTTTAAATGGTATGGTATATATAACAAATAACCATAAAAAAATGGTATGGCCAGCATTTTAAAAAGAAGTACCTCATCAAGTTTATTTACTTAGGTTTCCCTAGCCTATCATAGTATTACTTGCCTGTCAAATTAGGCGAGAATTAGTTCAAATAGTTTTCGAGATATAATGGAAAATCTTAATTTATTTATTTGGTGCTATTTTCCAAAATGGTGAACCAACAACATTATCCATCTCAAAATGTTATGCTTACATGTTGTTCTGCCAGAAATCTGGTTTAAATCGGTTGAATGGTTTCTGAGATATGACATATACCCCCAAATTTTAAAATGGCCGCCATTTTTAAAGTAAGTGACTGACGTCGAAAACTATACAAGTCGGGTGTCCTTACTAAGTATTATATGTGTACCAAGTTTAGTGAAATTCGGTTAACGCATAAAAAAATTGAAAGAGGGACACACACACATATGCACACAGACAGAAAAGTGATCTTCCTTCGGGAAGTAGGCTAAAAATAACTTTAGTCTATTCGCGGTTTTTTCACACTTTTAAATCTAACCTTTGATTAATCACCCCATGTATGACGCTTTGGTTATTTTCTAAATATGCCATGTATCACAAGCGTTTTATACTTGTGTTAACACAAAAGTAAGTACTTTATTTTCAGTTAAATTGAAATTTTACTCATACTTCATATATAAATTAGAATCTTCTATCAATAATTAATGTGAATAAAATACAGTGATAAAACAGGTGAGTTAGGCACGCCTAGTAAGAAATAGATCTTATGTAAAATATTATTACACCGAGTGCGCGCAAATGTGGCGCGTTGTCCCTTTGGTGTAATTTTCTAGACTCAGCTAAGCTTTGTTTGCACGAGGCGGAGGAATATCCTGGAAGTAGATCTTTAGCAGGGCTTCAGAAAAGTTGGAAGTAACCATGAATGGACTATACGTACTGAACGTGTACAAATAAAAATAAAAGTATGTATTCATTACGACACGGTTCATATATGTACATGTCGTGTAGGAAGCATCCTCGTGCAAAATCGTGCCGATGGTATTGCAGCATAGAAAAAGACTATTAATAAGTAATACATATTATTTATTTGAATATTTAAGTTGGAGTGATAACCCCTCACGGGGCCTGAACTACCTCCGCTCTGAGGTTCGACAGCGATGAAAAGCGGCGGGACTTAAGTTTTCATTTTCCTTTAAGAATGAAAAAATACGGAATATTTTCCGCGTTTGAGGCCGATAGGCGTAGGGGCGATAAGGGCGACGCTGCCACGCGCATCAAACGCCCCCATCTCCTCTAAGCGCAAGGCTCTGAACTGGCGTGCAGTGTTCTCATCGCACTGCGTGTACGTATGGGACTTTCAGCGGCGAACCTAATATTTGATTGGTGGAAAGCCTGTAGGATTGTTCAGCGCAGGGCCCTTGAGTAGTTTTGTATCTATCTGACGGGTATATAGGATGATTCTAAAATCATNACTTTCAGCGGCGAACCTAATATTTGATTGGTGGAAAGCCTGTAGGATTGTTCAGCGCAGGGCCCTTGAGTAGTTTTGTATCTATCTGACGGGTATATAGGATGATTCTAAAATCATGGGACAAACATTGAGGGGTGGTAGATCTCACTAACAGAAACAATTATTGTATAGGAATATATGGGCGGGAGTGACGCGTTTAGGCACAAACACAAAAATAACACATGAAATGCAACACATTGTTTATTTACAACGTCGCCGCTAAATGCCTTTTTACAGCAATGTTTATAATAATTGCTCAAAATTGCTACCACCGACAGTAATGCAAGCTTGGTAGCGTCGGTGGAGTGATTGGCGAACAGATTCAAATACGCCGGGTATTTCACGCACGCCACCATTGTCAGCCAATCACGCCATATGTAGAGGTCGCCAAGCATGCGTGACTGTTGGTGGATGCATTTCCAGCAACTGTTTTAACATTTTCTGTACGGAATCACTCGTTAAGTATGCTGCTAATGAACATTTTATGTTTCCGTTAATGTGTTATGTTTTTGTGTTTGTGCCTCAACGCGTCAATTCCACCCATATATTCCTATACAATAATTGTTTGTTTTAGCGAGCTCTACCACCCCTCAATATTTGTCCCATGATTTTAGAATCACTCTGTATTTTGCGATACCGCGCTTTGAAAAAGGCTGTTTCTAGTCATTTTTGAGTACTGAAAAATGGTGTTACTAATGTGCGTGTTGTCTTGAGAGCACTCGACAGCCCTCGTATGAAGTGCGTGGTCGCACGTTTAATAGTTTCGCAGAAAAAAACGTGGATTACTAACACACCGTAACGCAGTTTCAGCGCCAGGTAAGCGGGAGCCGTAACTATAAAAACCATTTACATTTTTTATAAACCACACTTCTTACGTGCACGTTCTATGCATGCGTTTCTTCAGCAGCTGAATTTACCGACGAGTTTTCCAGTGGCGTGCGCAAGGGGGAAGGGGGAAATCGGAGCTATCGCCTGCCCTGAGAATCCGAATTTCTGGATGGTTATAACGGTATGATATTGTCGGATTGGAAAGAAAAACTTCCGTGTGTCGCTGGCCTTTCACGACGAAAATCTGTGAAGACGTAATTTTAATTTCGATCGTTTTAATGCTGTGCTAGATATTAATGAAATGTGTATTTGCAAGCATATTTACACATTCGGCTCGCTAAAATATTAGCCGTCGGAAGAACATATACGTGATTTTGTCATGGAATAAGCTTAACTACTGCTCAGGTTTAACCTTGAAATTCGAAGATTTACCGGAGGGACCGCTAACGTGCAGGTCACCTCACCGGTCTCAGTAGTAGCAGACGACCTAATATGGCGGCGGCAAACGATTTTTATAACTAAGAAACTGCGATACCGCTGTTATCTGCCGAGCATGCGAAAAGAGCAAGGATGGGTTAGCATACTCCATTCACGGCAACTTCCAACTTTTTTTTCTACAGCCCTGCCAAAGTTCTATTTCCAGGATATTCCTTCGCCTCATTCAAACACAGCTTATAGGAAATGATCCCAGAGGGCCGACGCACCGCATTCGTGCGCACTCAGTTTGATAATATATTTCATAAGAACTATTTCTTACTAGGCATTACCAACACACACACATTGTCCCTGTGTTTATTCATTATAGCTGTAAATTAATAACGTAATTTATTTATAAGTATATATGTAAAAGTTCAATTTAACCAAAAACAATGTACTTTTATGTTAACACGAGTATAAATCGCTTGTGATACGTGACATATTTCGGAAATAACCAAACACGTCATACATGGAGTGATTTTCCAAAGGTTTGACTCAAAAAGTCTGAAGAAACCGCGAAAAGACTATCTTATATATTTTTAACATTAATTAAATGCCCACACTATACTTTTTACAAATTATTCTCTTTGTCATTGAAAAACACTTCCATTGCTAACGATACAACAAACCCGTCGAGCACAGCGCACGTAATTACTTTTACTGTTGACACTGCTGACCATTGGAACTTCAAATGCGTTGCAGAGTATTTGGAACACACGTTCCCCCCACGGAACACACTTCAGGAGAGGCATGTTAAGGGCTTTCAAGAAGTCACACACACAATAAACACCATTTCGGAGCACTCCAACATAGCAAAA
>NQII01002242.1:263028-278477 GCA_002778355.1 Clitarchus hookeri | reverse complement strand
GGGACAAACATTGAGGAGTGGTAGAGCTCACTAAAACAAACCATTATTGTATAGGAATATATGGGCGGAAGTGACGCGTTAAGGCCTTGAGGGCGTGGTGGGCCAGTCCGATGGCCACCACGATCGCCTGATTTATCGAGTCTCGATTTTTTCCTATGGGGGCATTTGAAAGCCCTAATTTACGAGACTCCAGTTGATTCCATTGAAGGCCTCGTCGCTCGACTATCCTGTGCGGCTTCACGCGTGCGTGAAATACCCGGCGTATTTGAATCTGTTCGCCAATCACTCCACCGACGCTACCAAGCTTGCATTACTGTCGGTGGTAGCAATTTTGAGCAATTATTATAAACATTGCTGTAAAAAGGCATTTAGCGGCGACGTTGTAAATAAACAATGTGTTGCATTTCATGTGTTATTTTTGTGTTTGCGCCTTAACGCGTCATTTCCGCCTATATATTCCTATACAATAATTGTTTGTTTTCGTGAGCTCTACCACCCCTCAATGTTTGTCCCATGATTTTAAAATCACTCTGTATATGCGTAAGACACATACGCAAATACTTAAGGCCTCTACACTGAACCTTTCCATAGACTTTACACCAATAAAATAATAAGGTCACAGCTTAAAGTCCTGTAAGAGCACGCAGCATAACGAGAACACCGGACGCAATATTAAAGCTTTGCGCTTAGTGGCGATGGCTCACTTGATGCGCGTGGCAGTATAACCCTTATCGCTTCCAAGCCTCGGCCTCAGGCGCCGAAAACAGCTTCAGGTGCTTCCGGCGCGGTTAAAAAAAATGTGTTAGCACCGAGACTGTAGACAAATGGGAGGAGCGACATTTGGCCGAAAATTTGTTTAGCCGAATGGGCATTTGGCTGAAATATTCTGTTAAATCAGATACGGGCATTTGGCAGGACAGGCGTTTGGCCGAACAAGCTTTTGGGCGTAAATTTCCTTAGCCTTTACAAAATCCTAGTAGTCCGACCTTCGACGTTTGGTCGGAAAAATAGTTTTGCCGAACAGGCGTTTAGCAGAACAGGAGTTTGGCTGTACAGAGGTTTCGCCGCACAGGAGACGCCATTTTCTTTATATTATTATATATTTTTTTGCGGAAGGATTCCATGACTAGTTTCTACTTCAAAACACTTTATGTCAGATACGCTTCCGTGATTGCGTAATTTTAATTTCCACTCCTCTCAGTTGTCTGCCCGAGAATAGCAGACGTTCAGTAACGGAGTATATGATTTTTGGACGATCCAGTCAAGTATGGAAATGTCTTCTCGAAAAAAACACGTGAACAATAACTAGAGAAAACGTATGCAGGCGTGCATCTAAGTTGTCGAGGTCCAGCTCGAGTGGAAACATCTTTGCGCAAATCAGATGTCCTTTGTGTAAAGCGTCGTGGATTAAGCTTGACATAGTCACTTCATGACAACATCCAACTTCACTGAAGCCCTGCTAAAGGTCTACTTTCATTATATTATTCCACCTCGCGCAAACGAAAATTAAACTAAGTCTAGAAAATTACACCAAAGGGGCAGCGTATTGCATTTGTGGCCACTCAGTTCTATAAAATGTTTGCATGAGAACTATTTCTTACTAGGCATTACCAANACAGCGTATTGCATTTGTGGCCACTCAGTTCTATAAAATGTTTGCATGAGAACTATTTCTTACTAGGCATTACCAACACAGGAAAAATTTCGTGGCGGTTCCTTTGATGTTAGTGTACCCACTCGCTGATTGGTTGTGCGAGGCTCTTGGAACTGGCCCTGTGTCTGATTGGCTGCTGAGTGCTGCGAAAGATTCCCCACTGGCTGGGTTGTCGGCTAGGCAAGAAGGTTACCAGGCGCTGGTTGGCGAAAGGCGTTCCGATATGTGGGTGGCAAGTGCGCCATTTTACTGGCACATNAAGAAGGTTACCAGGCGCTGGTTGGCGAACGGCGTTCCGATATGTGGGTGGCAAGTGCGCCATTTTACTGGCACATGCAGCTAGAGTTCGAGGTATAAGCTGCTATTTCACTTCTGTATTCTCGAGTACTCTGTGGCCCAGGCGAGAAGGAANTCAGCTAGAGTTCGAGGTATAAGCTGCTATTTCACTTCTGTATTCTCGAGTACTCTGTGGCCCAGGCGAGAAGGAACGTTCTTGTTGATAAAGGCTGCTCATGATAAAGTGAGCACTTTTGAAATGAACCTTAGAAAAAAGTCACTGGCCCTGCCGGCATGTATTTCAATGTGCGCACTGAGTGAGATTCGCACAGTAAAGTTGGTAACGATGGATAGAAAGTAGTTCCATATCTTAAAGTCGAATAAAAAGTATTAGGTAAACATTTGTGATAACTTAAATTATTTATTTAGCTTTCTGTTTTTTTAATGCATAAAATTGTGAAAATGAGTAAACTTGTAAAATATTTACATTCCTAATAATTTCACAGTTTTACTTGACCGATAAATGAATAAGGTGATGAGGCCAATGACAGTGTTAATTTAACATAAGGCGGAATAATACACGACGTGCATGCAAGTAGATCGTAGGCGGGGCTTTCAAAAGTTCTCATTTTACTGCGAACAGTCTTCAATCACAGAGGAGTGGTAGTTTCCGAGAAACTCTCCGGTTACCTTCTCCATTTGTATTCCATCGGTTCTCCACCTCTGCTTCATTTGCGTTCTTGCCGATGGTCGAGGACAAAAGCGCTGTTTCTCAGCTGGAACGCAGGCACCTAGGCGCCCCGACAAAGCAGACCTATGGACGTTCCTGAGAGCGAAGAACCCGCACATTCCTTCTACACTTCTCCCCATTAGCGTCGCCCATTCCCTGAGCCGGAGATAACACGCCACAAAATACGGCCTCTTTCAGAGTGCACAGCCATACATAAGTTTTACGGTGACAACTGAGTATATTTCCCAAATGGGTTTCTCCTACTTTTGGGGATAGCTTTCTAGTAATTCAGCGACGTCACGTTGTTGTTTAAATATACGCGCGTTAGTGCGTGCAACTCGTACCCGTGTTTCGTATCTCACGCTGTTTTTTGGTCTATTGCTTAACCCGTAGATTTGTTTGTATAAAAAAATTTTTTGTCTGTACTATCCAGTTCCAGTATCTCACGAGCTGTGGGGCCGCGGTGGCTGAGCGGTTAGCCTTCTTGCCTCCCATCAAGGCAAACCGGGTTCCATCCCCGCCTGGGTCACTCCCGGATTTTCGCATGTGGGAATCGTGCCGGACGATGCCGCTGGTTGGTGAGTTTTCTTGGGGATTCGCCCTCCATCCTACTCACCTAACGGCACTGCTCCATTCTCACCTCAATCACACTCATCGTCTCTCAAGACCTCGCTGTTAAGAGCCGACCAAATCTCTTCACCCACACTAACGATCTGTCTCGCGATTCGCTGTTCAACTTGTAAACATTACTTAGAAGCATTATTTTCTGGCATAAAAAATTTATGCACCATTTTTTTTTTACACAATTGCCTGTCAAAATCTTATATCGAGTGTTTTTTGGATGTACAAATAATAAAACCTAAATCCCTTACTGAAATGTGATATATCACACCGAAATGAGATACCAAGAGTTACTTCAAGGAATATTAAAAATCACGCTATTAAATGTTTTCACAATTTTTAATAATTTCTCAGATAAGAAAATTACATATTTTTAATCTGTATCGATTAACGAGCATTACTTAAAATGAATTAAAACATGACCTATGTTCTGTAAATGATTTCGTTTATTTTATTTGTACGTCTAAAAATTACTAAAATTGGGATTTTGAAATGTTATGATGCAATAACTATCGATCTAATTCTCTTTATGGGAGAAAATGAGTATTGTTACAATTTATCTAAAAGTCAGTGCGCTGAACCAAGTTCGTTAAGTGATGGAGTTCCTAATTAAATAAAAGAGTTAATTGTAATTCCCTAATTTTATTTACAATAACTACAAACAAATTCTCTCTGCCCAACATATCACAATAAATTTATATCACTTGCTATTTACAATTAATGAATTCAATCAATACAATTTTCAATTTCCCCAAAGAAATTAATGTAATTAAATTATTAAAAAATCAGTCCCAATAGACAGTGTATTAAAACCCATTCAATTATTGAATAAAATATATGTCCATATTTGACAGTTCCAATATTTACTATAAAGTCCGTATCACATGTTCATATAGTCCCGCATCAGTTTAGTCCAGATCCCACCAGTCCGCAATGTTGTAGAGTTCTCCGAGCACCCTCATACACAGTAGCCTTCCCTTTCCACAAAAAACACTGCTGACCCTTGGATCACTGCAATATTTATAGGGCCGTACACCATCGCCCAGAAATTTCTCTAAATGCCACGTTGCGCTGAGGGTCCTAGATCCCAAAATATTCTTGCGCATCCTTGAAACTCGTCNAAGAGCCGACCAAATCTCTTCACCCACACTAACGATCTGTCTCGCGATTCGCTGTTCAACTTGTAAACATTACTTAAGAAGCATTATTTTCTGGCATAAAAAATTTATACGGCATTTTTTTTCACGCAATTGCCTGTCAAAATCTCATATCGAGTGTTTTTTGGATGTACAAATAATAAAACCTAAATCACTTACTGAAATGAGATATATCACACCGAAATGAGATACCAAGAGTAACTTCAAGGAATATTAAAAATCACGCTATTAAATGTTTTCACAATTTTTAATAATTTCTCATATAAAAAATTATATATTTTTAATCTGTAGCAATTAACGAGCATTACTTAAAATGAATTAGAACGTGGCCTTTCAGTCACCTTTCTTAAATTTTCTGTAAATGATTTCGTTTATTTTATTTGTACGTCTAAAAATTACTAAAATTGGGATTTGAAATGATATCGATCTATGTACTATTGATCTAATTCTCTTTAAGGGAGAAAATGAGTATTGTTACAATTTATCTAAAAGTCAGTGGGCTGAACACAGTTCGTTAAGGGATGGAGTTCTTAATTAAATAAAAGAGTTAATTATAATTTCCTAATTTTATTTACAATAACTACAAACGAATTCTCTCTGCCCAACATATCACAATAAATTTATATTACTTGCTATTTACAATCAATGAATTCAATGAATACAATTTTCAATTTCCCCAATAAATTTAATGTAATTAAATTATTAAAAATCAGTCCCAATAGACAATGTATTAAAACCCATTCAATTATTGAATAAAATATGTGTCGATATTTGACAGCCCCAATATTTACTGTAAAGTCCGTATCACATGTTCATACAGTCCCACATCAGTTTAGTCCAGATCCCACCATTCCGCAATGTTCTAGAGTTCTCCGAGCGCCCTCATACACAGTAGCCTTCACTTTCCACAAAAACACTGCCGACCCTTGGATCACTGCAATATTTATAGGGTCGTACACCATCGCCCAGAAATTTCTCTAAATGCCGCGTTGCGCTGAGGGTCCTAGATCCCAGAATATTCTTGCGCATCCTCGAAACTCATCGGCTTCTCCAGCAGGGGAGGAGGGGCTGTGATGCCAGCCAGGTCGACGCTGTCAATTCCCCCCTCCCCCTCCACTCCTCTGGCGAGTGACGGGGCAGTGAGTGGGTCTGCCTTGTGGTGGGGATAGGGTCGAGGTGGGTCGTCTCCCACAGAGTCGGACCGCACATGGAGCTCACGTCAGCGCGTAACAGTATATATAAATAATGTCTGGAAGTTGAATGGTGTTTCGTATAAGTATGAATTATTTCTTAACCAGCACCCTAAAATTAGCAAATCACATATATCCTATTCAATTAGATTGCTTGCTAAACAACCGGCACCGCACTATAACTTAAAACACATCTGATATTAATCTTGCAGAAAATATCAACCCGGATACAATATATTTATAAAAGTTACCAGTGAACTTTAACAAGCAGTCATAAATGAGTTAATCGTGCAAGGTTTAAACTAACAGCAGTTCCTTTCTTTTCCAAAGCTCATTAGAACAAGAAGTAGAGTTATAATAAAACATTAAAATTTCTAAAAATGTCACTTTATCGACGAAAATAGTATAGTTAGAAACTCTAAGGCCATGCCATTTAGCGTTAAACACGACACCATGCAATATATTACATTCCCTTATACACTCGAGCAAATGTCATTTGCTATAGAATGTTTACAGCTAATTGAGAATTTTTTAAAGTCCTACCTAGGATCTACTTCACATTTTGTATCCTCTTGCCATATGTAAAATCAACATTGCCGTGGGCCTGGTAACTTTACTCATGCGCCATCCAAGTCATACCGTGAAATGCAGTGTTCATATATTTAAACATTACACCCGCAACGCAATACAACGTGAAGTTCGTATTACCATAGGCTATTCGCAGTAAAGTGAGCACTTTTAAAAGACGTCTCATTTGGAATAATATCCATTAAATGTGTTTTATTTTAGCATTAGACGCTAACTTTAGAGCGCGGTGGAATATACACAATGTGTTTATTACTTACATGGCAATAAAGTGGTTAAAGGATAAAAAAATGGCTGAAAGGAAAAAGTAACTAGGACCTCAAAGGTGCTCACGTTACCGTTAACAGCGTATAGAAGTAGGTGTAACGGAGTGGATTTTGGGCATTTTATTTTAATCTGTAAGCTGTCCCTTTCATAGTTTTTTTTTTCTAAACCCCCATGAAATGGAAATCAATTATATTGATTTATTGGGTAGTTCACATATTGCTGTCATAAATGTCTCTGCTAGCCACTGTAGATAAAGGTGTTAAGCTAATTTTTAAAGAAACTTTTTTTGTTCTTAAATTTTAAATGGAACTCAAAACCAGATCCAGTACCGCTGCAGGTGTTACACGCCGCGAGTAAAAATTTAGACATGGGGGATGCACTTTCAGGAGCATAGAAGATTTTCCTTCCTGGCACTGAAGAGTAAAACCGGATACTCGGGATTTGGCTTCGTCACGCTGTTGCTACCTTGTGTTGCTTCCGTCTGGCGCTCCTGCGAGAGGCGGGTGCTGTAAAAGGATAATGTTTTGAAAGTGGCGTGACAGGGGAAATCCTCTTACAAACCGAGCCTCTGCGACCTGCAACAATGAATGCGTGCCGGCACTCACGCTCCACGGGTGATGCTTTCAGCCCGGAGTTCCCTGACCCAAACTTACGCAGTACGCATTAGAAAAAAAACTTACGCAGTACGTAGAAGGTCCTGATGGTGAGAAGTAACCTCACAAAAATTTAGTATACACAACATGCATTTACTGTATTGCTAAATTGCCTGCTGCTAAAAAAAAAGGATCGCGAAAATGGAAAGCTTTAAATAAACGCTTAATTGCATTTTTAGTTTCGAACGACACACTGTAAAGATGCGTTTTTATGGTATACTTAATTTTTGCAAACGCCTTTAGTGTTAGTAGTGCGGACTTAGTTTCTGTGCATTCGTTGTTTTGCGCATTTACGCGTATCTCATACTGGGAATACGATTTTTTGCGGGAAAGCTAAAAAGCCAATTATCGAAGCCCTCTGTGGTTTTGTTTTTATCACATTAAGTATATTAAAAAAAACTTGTATCGTGGAAATTATTTTTTTAAAAAATGTCGCAATTTAGAGCTTTCCTGTGGTCTCCTTAAGAGNAGCAAACAAACATACTGGGAATACGATTTTTTGCGGGAAAGCTAAAAAGCCAATTATCGAAGCCCTCTGTGGTTTTGTTTTTATCACATTAAGTGTATTCAAAAAAACTTGTATCGTGGAAATTATTTTTTAAAAAAATGTCGCAATTTAGAGCTTTCCTGTGGTCTCCTTAAGAGGTAGGAGAGAATTAGAACCGAACAGTCGTAGTTACATCTGCGGGCTTTCGTCGCTTGCGATAAAGTCCCACTGTCAGAGGCATAATTTGTTCAGGAAAGCGTGGCGATGGAAACGCTGCACGCCGGCTATTGTCGCCTTGCGCGTAGGGGCGATAGGGCGCCGTGCGCACGCGTTATTGTCGCCCTTATCACTGTTCCTTGAAGGTGGAAAAAAGAAATATATCTCGTGGTGGGGGGGGGGGGATTTTTAAACAGGAACTGGCAAAGGCAGGAAGAACTCAATAACTCATTTTACTTTTTTTCTGTATTTCTGATAGTTGTCAGCTTCCAATTTTCTAGAAGTTTCCTTTTGCTTCGTGTTGAAAAGCTGACATTTTGGCTTATGTTGTACGAGATACGGGAATTTTTTACTATAAAGTTATTCGTCATCTGGAACACGCAATCTTGCTTTCGTGTATTTCTTTCTTCGCTCGTTTAATTAATTATCCTTTTACTGGTATGCTAAATGTTATCTTTCCGGTAAGTCCCACAACATTTTTGCACTTGAAGTTAATGTGCGCAGTAAGTAATCAGTGCCCGCACTGGAAAAAAGTGATTTAGTTGGGACTAAAAAAAAATTCTGTTTGTGACTACAAAGTACTTTCGTTTATATAGACCTCACAAAATTTTTTTTGGCACTGACAAAATTTTATTTTTTGTCATTTCTCTATTTATTAACAGCCAGAAGAGGACTTTTGTGGCTACCAATGAAGTGAGTGTGTCGGTAGGTAATAATGTATTCGTTAGTCGGTCGAAAAAAAATTGTACGATGCTAGCAGCAATGCTTGTTGTTGGGGCTCACAAAAGTGCCTTGCGGGTTGCGGACTTTAGTTGGTTCTTTAGTAGGTAGGTAGGTATGGTTTAAAACTACATTTCACGATAACTTTCAATTTCATTATCTGAAAGAGATTTATATAAGGAGTAAGGACGACACAAATGTAAACATTTGTTGTCAAATGATTATAGTGTTCAAAATATAGCACAGAAAATTAAAAAATTTCGGAATATGAGAGCTCAAGTTTCTGTGCTCCTAATTAACTTTGCCAAATAAATCACATGTCGTGTGATCTATATCATACACACAACATGTTAATTAAGAATCATTGATATTTAACAATGGGTACTCAGCTAATGTCATCACGATTCTATTTTAAAATACGTATTAATTTAAAATGCCACGACAGGGGCAGCAGCTGCGACAGGGAAATCGGTGGTGAAAATATGCAAAATACGTAAGGAATTAAGTATATCAAAACTAAGATGTATAAAAGTGTGGTTAAAGGCGGGCGTTATGCAAGCGTGCAAGGCACGGGTGATTTATTGACGCGCGCGCGCTACCAGTTGCAACCGAAGACGCAGTGGCTTTTGACCAATGAATGTTTACAAAGCGTGCCTGCCATGTCTATCAGGGCGAGTGCCGCTGCCGACCTTAACTATCGGGTGTCTTTGAGAAATCTGAAGAATGCTCTGGATTACTGCTGCCTAGTTTCTCTCAGCTAGACTCGGGGGTGTGGTGAACATTGCAGGTCAAGGTCAGTGACTATATAAACCACGTCGGTCCTCCGAGCCGACAGTTGTCGAATGGGCGAGTGGCTGGAGTTTCAGCAGTAGACGACGAGCGAAACGAGCGGCGATAGAAGTGAACTGCGTGCATCAGAGAAGCGAAGGGTACGACTGGCGGTATTATGTACACGAACTGCTTAACTTAAGGCACGTGGCCGCGAAGTGGTCAGGATCCCGATATATTACTGTAATTTGAACACCATAGAATGTATCTGGGACACTGTCAAGCCTCGTGTAGATGATAAAAATGTATCGCAAAGAGCCGACCAGATAAATGCGTTTACATATAAAGCTATAAAAAGTATTTTTTTTAATACTAGAAAACAGCTGTGTCACGTGTAAAAAGAGAAGAAGCAGAATATTGGAAAAACGATAGTTGCATAGAAGAAGAAATACTAAAATTTGTAATAAGTGTGGGTGGTGACAGCGATAGTGACTGTGAAATCGATAGTTGCCAAGATGACAGTTCCAATGTTAGCAATTGTGGTGAAAAACGTATGGTGCACTTTCAGAAGGCGAAGAACTTAACGGCATGTTTAAAAATACGGTAATTTAAGTAACAGTGAACATTAAAAGTTATATTGGGGTTTGGAGTGATGGGTAACACATAACATGCATGTTTTCGAGTTGCGTTTTTTGAGGCGTCCTTCTTTTGGGAAACTGATTTCACACGATATTTCTGAACAGGTATGCCTTTACTAATATCTTTTTCCTTGTGGTAACAGTTTCAATCATGTTTTTGTGGTTCCAGTTTTGTTCCTATCGATTATCTTATACTTAATAAAATTTTAGTACGATTTTCAGGAAATGTTTTAAATCGTATTTGCATGCATTGTCAGTTTTTGCATTTTAAAACAGCTTAATTTAAAAACAAATCATGATAACAAGGTTTTAAAAATAGGGAGTGTATACTTTGAACACAATTTATTGTTTATACAAAATCAAATTTTACTGTGAATATTTTTTGTAGTTACGTCGAATGAATTCAAATTAATGTTTACTGTGCATATTATTAATGATACTTTAGATTCGTAGCTTGTCCTCTCTTATATTTATCGCTTAACACCAGGCAGATGTTTTCCTGTCACTCCAACACATTATATTTTTATTCGCCTCGAATGCACAATATAACAAATGTCACTGTGATGAGTCTGTAAACTAGGGGAGCATTAAATCATTGAAACTTCGTATGCCGTATGATAAACGACAGGGAAGCCACACTACATTCCCGAATGTGTCTCAGACGGTCTGTAGTAGTTTCTACTGACTGTACCTGTCTTCCCCACCGCGCGTCGCGCGAGGAGTGGGAGAGCTGCACCTTCCCCTCACGGGGTCGTTCGTTAATTTGGTCGCACCATATCAGCGATTCTTACTTGAGTCCTTGCATGTCACACCACTATCGTACACAATTTTGCTACTGCATGACGTAATAAAAAAAAACCACAGGAGCTAACAATGTGTATCTTATAAATAACACAATATTGTTTTCAAGACTATTTGAACAGACAACAAAGGGAATTGTATTTTCCTGTTACATACATCTGTCTGGAAGAAAGACATTTTCCCCCATGAAAGCTATTATGTTTCGCATCGTGGTGCATTACTGGCGAAGAACTTTTTTGCACCGGCTCTGGCAGCGTTCCTAAAACTTATTTCTGAAAACTATAAAACTGGATGCATGTGTCAAAACACTCTCATACTAAACGAGCAGCTGTGTATCGAATATCGACTGTACTTTTTAAAAAGATTTTCTTCGGGTGGATTAAACTTTACGTGTAATAAACATAAATTCTTATCAAGACAGCGTCGTGCTGATAAGTAAACAGTAAGTAATTTCACACTTGGTCCGATTCATTTATCCTGAAGTATATTGTATGGCAATCACTGATAAAGAAGCAAAGCGCAGATTAAAAATACTTGACCAGAGAGTGCTTTATTGAGATTATAAACGTTCCTGGATACTGATCATGAACTCGTGTCTCCCAATCTAGATTCATCCTTGAGAGAATGAGATTATACAGCTAATAGCGTAACCAAAAAAGGCAACCTTCCGAAGTTGAAAAAATTCAGAAAATTTACATTTCTAACTTTTTGTATTAAGTAAGTCTTTTGCATATATTTTAAACATATTCAGATTTGTTCGCTTATAGAAGAGGAAGAATTATTAGGTGCAAGGCAATCCTTTATATATTAATTATTATGATTTTGTGGATATTTTTACCATATGAATCATGTTAAATTCCCCAGATTTCCCTCATTTTTTTTCAGTCACTATACTTACTTTTTGCGTAAGTTTACGTCCACTTATTCTGGTGCACTCTACAAATCATTTCCTCTTCGCCAACCATCGTTCGTCTTCAACAGCCCGCCTTTTCCTCGGAACACGGCCTGACCAAGTTAGGCTTCCTCCGTTCGTTTTTACTTGCGCGCAAGTTTCCCAATACTTCCTGATTGTTCCTTATAAGTGCTGTTTGTCTTCCGCGGCGTTTCTCTGCGGCTACAACTTGACAGCTTCCGCCTTTTCTTGCGGCCGACTCGAGCGTAAGCCGAGCCGACAAGAACCGCCGATA
Organism: Clitarchus hookeri; assembly: GCA_002778355.1. Lineage (NCBI taxonomy): Eukaryota > Metazoa > Arthropoda > Insecta > Phasmatodea > Phasmatidae > Clitarchus > Clitarchus hookeri. Next base: position 266,527 of record NQII01002242.1, on the reverse strand, counting down.
GTTCACATGTCGGCAGATGGTCTGCGTCACTGTTCTGGCGGTTTTTAAATCAGAAAAGTTCATTCGAACCCAGTGTAAACAACTGCGCAGACTACGGTTGCCAGTTTTCCCGTATTTTACGGGTTTTCCCTTATTTTACACATATTATCTCTAGTCTCCCGTCTCATGTTTTTCCCCGTATTTAAAAAAAAATTAATTTAATTATTTTATTTGTTTATTCAATTTTATCTTTTTTTTTATAAATATTTTGTTTTCGAGACAGTGCATTTTCGTAATTCATTTATTGTCAATTATCATATTTGTTATGCTGGTGTTGGCAAGCTCGAAGATACCTTGGAAAAAAAGCTTCCGTTATCAATTAGATGTTGCTAAACACTTTAATGTTTGCCAGCTATCCAACATCCTTTTCTCGTTTTTTTTCCTTTTATTCTTTTTTTATCATTTTCTCGTTTAAACACTTCCTTTACATACCTGTTCCTTTGCCAACAGCAGGCAGTTTCATCATTTATTTATATATTTTACGTGATTTGATTGAATTCAGAAACACGTGAAACAAAAACAAAAATGTTTGATATTAACAGAGTACGTGACTTGAAAACATCAGGTTGCCATTTCCTACGTGGCTGTTGTTTCCGCAACAAAAATGGCATGACGAGTAAATTTTAACTAAGTTCGCTTTGTTCAGATGATCACTTTAAATTTCCTCTTCGATTACCTTTCGTTAACAAATTTTATTTGACTGGGTTTAAAGTCCCCGCTAAAAATGCCAGAAGGTTAGTCGAGAATGCTTTACCCGCAAGTAGAAGATATCACAAGCAATCTTAATAAACGTCACATCACGTCAGTGTTAAATGCTCACATTTAAAACAAATATTTCCAGTGCGTATTTCGTTTGGGAATAGGTCACGCTCTCATCAAAACATTGACTTCACCAGAAGTTACTTTTTGGTAGCAGTGACTTCGGTACAGAAATATGCGGTATCGGTGAACATTGAAAGCGATCGTGACCTAGGAACACATGCTAAATTGGCGGTAACTGGAGAGTCGTCACTTCAGTAAGGTAGATAAAGCTCTCGGTTTCAGTATCATTTGTTTTATATTAGTCGTTATTGTTCACTCTAAACGACATTCGACCAAAATACAAGACGGCAAGTGTATCAAATTTATCATGCGTTAAGCTCACACATGGTTTTAAACGTTTTATAGGCGCCCGTCTACCTGGCGCTTGAACTGCGTTGCAGAGTGTTTGAAATACACGTTTTTCAACGAAACTATTAAGCGTGCGTCCAACGTGCTGATCTACGAAAAGAACACACACTTCTGGCGAGAGCGGTTAAGTACTTTCAAAATATCACGTACGTTAGAAACATCAATCCAGAGTACTCCAAAACCGCTAAAAACGGCCTTTCCAAGGCGCTGTAGCTCAAAATGCACGCATCAGATACATACAAAACTACTATAGGCGCCTGCACTGAACCTTCCTAAAGACTTCCCACTAATAAAATAATATGGTCACCGCTGAAAGTCCCATATGTACACGCAGCACGACGAGAACACTGCACGCCAGTTCAGAGCCTTGCGCTTAGCGGCGATGGCGTACTTGATGCGCGTGGCAGTGTCACCCTTATCGCTCCCGCACTTCTCGCGGCCTAAACGTGGGAAAAAGTTCCAGGTAGACGGGGGCCTTAAAGGATCTGCGATGACACGGCGCCCTATTATCACTTCTCTCTTCGTGTTTTTACACTCCGCTCCTGCCGGGAAAAAAAAATAGGCTAAATATTTGCAGACTTTCAGCTCGAAGACACACCCACTGCTTTTAGCACGGTTTGCCAAACCGATGTCAGTGTTGAAATCACTGTTAACTGCGCAGGTCAGTGTGGCAACTCGGAGATGAATCGCTTGTCTGGATTTGAAGTACGAGACAATTTTGTCGCTTTCTCTCTAACGTCCAAGACTTTCATACATAATGGGGCCGCGGGGGTTGAGCAGTTAGACTGCTCGCCTCCCACCAAGGCGAACCGGGTTCAATCCCCTGCCGGATCACTCCCGGATTCTCGCAGGTGGGAATCGTGCCGGACGATGCGGGTTTTCTCGGGGATCTCCCGCTTCCCCCCGCCTCTTGCTTTCCGGTGCTGCTCCATTCTCACCTCATTTCACCCTCGTCGGCTCTCAATACCTCGTTGTTAAGAGCCGCCCAAATCTCTCAATTCAACTCAACTTTTTTTTTACGTTAGAGTATGAAGCGTGCGAACGTTTTGACTTTGTATTAAGATAGTTACACGCGTCCCCAAGACGTTTTGTTGTGTCGTGAGAATGTGGCAAGTGAGAATCATTTAGAGGGTAGAAATAAGTATTGCCTTCCTGCTAAGGCCACATGAGCTAGTTTTCGTGACACGCGATCCGGGTTCGATCCCCGGCGGGTTCACTCCCGGATTTTCGCATGTGGGAATCGTGCTGGACGATGCCGCTTACCGGTGGGTTTTCTCGGGGTACTCCCGTTTCCCCCCGCCCTTGCATTACAGCGCCGCTCCATTCTAGGGTTTCATTTCTGTCATGCCCGGGGATGACAGTCACCTACGGGTCCCAGCTGGAAAGACCGTCACTCGGAGGGTGTCGTCTTGCCCTGGGCGCACTCCCTACACGCCATTTATTTTTTTCGTGACACATCTGCCAAGGGACTACCTGGCTAATACGATGCAGTACAAATTATGGGCTTTCAGGATCGTGACCGTAGTACTTCCCAATCTTTGATAAGCTTATTACAAATCAGTCGGCATATAAATTCAATGTGGCATAAACACACGGCACAGAAAATCCTAAGCCGAAGCAAAAATCACTCATAAATTAGAGCCCGCCTGTTGAAAAATACGGATACTTCGTGAATAGACAATGTGGTGCTCATTAACATAAACGCGCAGAAGAAATTCTCGTGGATTTTTTGTAAAGGAAATGAAATTTCTCCCTTTTCAAACGTAGTAAGCTGAGAAGGAACAACGTCCATCAATGTCTCGAAAAATATGTACGTATGCATGTGTGTGTGAAATTCGTTGTTATTTTCTTTTCGAGAGAGTGAGAAGTGCGTACGTAACAAACATATTTTACCACGTATTCTGTAGAGTCCAGTGTTTCTTAATCTGGGGTCCGCGAGTATATGTATGGGGGCCCGCAGTCTCATCTCTGGACCATTTAACAATAATAAATAAATGCCACCAAAAAGTCTCGTAATCGCTACGCTTACGTAGCATGACGAACGTGCGCCAGCGGGCGCAGGGGGGGTCCTTGAAAATTGTGCTTGATTTCCTAGGGGTCCGTGGCTGAAAAATGTTAGGAAACGCTGCTGTAGACCGAATTTTCGGGCGTACTCAAGAAGGATTGTGGGCGTGCAGGTAGTTGATTAAGTCCCTGATGAAGGATTGGGTCCGTACCGTTACCCTCGCACTGAAATACCTGCTAGCACGCTTCCTGTCGTTCTGTCCATTGGCTTAGCCGCGTGGGGGGG
>NQII01002242.1:244342-262991 GCA_002778355.1 Clitarchus hookeri | reverse complement strand
TGGCCCAAGTTGGCGTTGTGGTGGAGTGAGTCAGTTCCCGGAAGACCACTAGCTGTGCAGCTGGTATTATTTTTTTTTTCTTTTGCTTATCGCCGCAGACCGCTGTGAAGTCTTGAGCGCAAACAGCGGTCACGTGTTCGAAGATTACGGCAGTCAAGACGAAAACAACAGGTCTGTTTACATCGCATTTACGCTTCTAACAGATCGATACTGGTTGATATTTGTATATACTTGACCCCGTGCATATCGTCGTAAACTATCTGACTGGCATGGGCGATTGAAGTTACAGAGTATTTAACTAGGTGACACTTTGTTTGTGTGCAAGTTCCAAAAATTTACGAAGTAACTTAAACAATTTTGAACACTTCGAAGCCTTCCGTATCGTGTTTGTGCCTTTTTTTTTCTATGTAACGGAGGACGACTGTAAAAGATAGTCTAATGAAGTTTTCATGCATTTTACAGTATGTACTACGTATGTATGTACTGTAGAGGTTAATTCTGAATTAAAATAGAAACGTGTGTGCTAGCCAAAGTAGTAAATCATCTGAAACACATCGTAAAATGTCTTAGGTAAATGTTCTGATCCAGCTAATTATCTTCCTCATTGCATATTTTTTAAGTAGGCGAAAATGTATTATTTAACACAACAATCACGTCACGTGATTATTAGGCAGCTTGAAAACACTTAACACACGATTAAACCTCAACCATCAATTGCAGTTACTTTCAGATGCCTTGCGATGAAATAAGATTTTCGTTGTACAATTTCTTTTCAACCAGACACCCTACTTTTTTTTCTTCTAAAATCACAGCGAACTTGTATTCCTATTGGATCTTCCCTGTGGCCTGGACGGGGTTCCTGCCGTTAGATGTCGATGAAATTGCCGCACCCCACTTTGTCAGCCAGACCCTGATACTCTACGTACTTCTGCAGATTCCTGCATTTTCAGTCGTTGAGTTACAGTCCCCGTTGTTTGCGAACATTGTTTTTATGGCTGTCGTTGGCCGCATTCGTGCCTTACCCGGCCTCGTTTCTTGTGTTGTAATCGTAACAGCAATCAGGTTGACGAGAGCACCGGCTGTCCTCCAGACCCAAGGTCGTATCTGCCGATGCAGTCTGCCAGAGGTGGACTAGATGAGAATTAATCAGCTTAATGAACGTCGTTTAGCAGCGTCCCTGGCTGAATACCTCAAAGGAAGCGACGCGCATGGCCAAATGAACCCAATCTGTTTGAACATTATCCCCGCGCAGGGCTGGCGCTCTGATCGTTCGGCCAGCTGACACAAGAGGGGATGATAAACGACGGGAAAGCCGAAGGAACACCAAAGTTCGACGACATAGGCCGCCACGACACGTTTGCCTAGGGAGTCGGAAAACAATCAAACTAATGACCAGCAACAAACAAGTAACATCTGATGCAGGCGGTTTCTTAAAAGAATTGTTGTTATTAAAGTAAATACAGTTCTTCCTTTCTATACTTAGTCGTATTTGGTTTTGTATTGAAATGGTCAATGTAAAGAGGAGTGTGATGTATTCTCAAAATTCTCTAAAAATAAAATAATGAATGGCAAATCAAATAAAACATTTTAAAAACACATGGGTTACACGCGTGTGCCTAAGTTCCAACGTACACACGAGTACAATACATCGGCATATGCATGCATGTTTTAACGCTCGCACAGGTTTTTAACGTTGTATTTCTAGTAATGTATTTATTTTATCAAGCGCGGTAGGGTTCGTAACGTTAGATTTATTTTAGACAACTTAATACAGTTCACGTAAAATACTCCTCGAGTATATATATATATAAATTTATAAAATATAAAAATATTTAGTAATAATATACATAATTACAATTATTTATATATTTATTTAACACATTGCATTATATATATGAATATTTTATATGCGTATAGGCATATTATATGGTAATATAAAGTTTATGACTAAGGCATATTATACGTTAATAAAATATATGTTATTGCATAGGGGACGGTATCTGCTGGTTTAATATTTTCCCTGGGGCCCTTGCTGGTGCCAACCGAGTATGATGGTTTTCTCAGGGTGCTCCAACGTTTTCTCTTTTAAAAAATATATATTACAATTTTCTCGATTAATTAAATGGGTAAAATCTTCCTGTGGACGACCACTCCTCCATTCTGATTGATGAGCTGACTGTTTCTCGGCTGAACAATTCCCAGAACCTCGATATCTTCCACTGGAAATCTGGTGGGTTGAACTGCGTTTTCAAAAGCTGACTCGAGAAAATGAACATTTTCCACATATCAGTTACTCTTCGTCAGTGATCTGAGTTGATTTACATTAGTATTGAGCTATTTTTTTTAAAGCACGAAAATATCGTGGTGGGCAGCCCATCCACCCACACAAGTAAATTTTTTGTCCAGCGGACACCATGTGTTTTGAGTTGAGAGAGAGAGAAAATCTGCCGGACATCGCCAAGTTCATCACGGATGATACTGTTGGCAACGGCATCAATCACGTTTCCCACATACGCGAAAATACTACCCCCGACGGGAATCGAACCTAGCTCGCTTCGATGGGAGGCGTGCGCTCTGGTAGCTGCGAAACTGCTGTCGAGAGGATGGTGTGAAGTATTGAGCGTGTCCGGTCCTGTGTCGGTGCGAAATAATCATTATATAAAGGGTGCCTGATCTCCACCGCCACGTTTCGTGGTTCTCTGGGATGGTGAATATCGCAGTGTTCACAGAACCGTTAGCAAATATTTATGCATAGGGAATAGGGTTTGCATACATTGCTGCCGTCATTTTAATGGAATAAAGAATTACTTTATCTCTGGTGAAGGACTAAGGGGCGGTGTTGAGAATTTTGTAATCATGGGCTCGTTTTCATCCCAGTGCGAAAGGAGCCCAATGCGTTATTATCAAACATGAGGATGTGAGAGAACGTGAATGTCATTCTTCAAAAATCGATTTGATGCATATTTACAATCATATATTCATGACCTGATTGTTATCTCGGTTATACCTGGCAGTTAGGTTTTCATATCATATTTTTTTCTTAAGTATTCAAAGTGACGTTTCTCCATCGTGCTTGGTATCGACGGCAGTAGTATTTCAACGAATATTTCCCGAGTCGATACACATCAGGGCTCATGGGAGGCTATTTTTGAATGACATGCTCCACCGTCAATACCCCTGCTAATCACAATCGAAGCGACGCTGCTCGCTGTGTGTTGTGAGAATATTCCGTAAATAAAGCAGGTTATGGTGAGTCATATCTGAATTATAGTTCCGCATTTTTTTTCAGCGTATTTGAGATTGTGTTCCGGCTAGAAGAGTTGCAAAAAATAGAAGTTCCATGGATACGATAATGAAGACGGTGTTGATAATGAAAACATTGGCGATTTTTTTCGACGTACTTGCACATATCCACGCCGGCTTTGCTGAAAAAAAAAGTGATGTGAAGAATGTATAAGACGCAAGAACACAGAATACATATTTCCTGAAGGTCCCAATGAACTTGTTGATGGACTGAGACAATTGATTTCCTTGCACAGTAAGGCGATATCTTCAATCATCGGAGAACATAAGGAAAGGGTCTACATAAAATAAAACCATTGTGTACTATCCATCATCTGCTAAAATCATAGAAATGCAAAAAATGAATGGATAAAAAATGTAGGATAATAAATTTGTGTACTCTTAGTTGTGCACTTTTAATATCTTGAACCTCACCATACTGCTTTTCCGATAAACTTATTATTTCAGTGGTGTATAAAATCGAATGCAAGAATCTTTTTTAAGTACAAATTGAGCGAGAAAGTGCGGTAGGGGTAATATGGTCCAATATTAAGTATAATGTCTTTTTCGGGGTGTTTAAGTCAGCTGAGATTTGTTTGACAAACAAACGAAAAATGTTTTTGAGAAATAAGGAATGTTTTTGAGGAATATTTTTGAGTAATGAGGAAAGTTTCTGAGGAATAAGGAAAGTTTTTGAGGAATGTTTTCGAGGAACAAGGAATGTTTATAAGGAATATTTTTAGGAATGAAGCATCTTTTTGAGGAATGATAAAGGTTTTTGAAGAATTACGAATGTATTTGAGGAATGAGGAATATTTTTGAGGAGTAAAGAAAGTTTTTGAGAAATGTTTTGGAGGAATGAAAGGGCGAAACTCTTGGAACGACCCTGCCGGGAATCGAATCTGTCTCGTCATGTTGGGGCGAAAAGGCTGAGTGAAGAATGGGTTGGTGTTGATGTGGACCTCCTGTGCTAAAATGTGTGGACAAAAGAAAGACTGCTGTGCGCGTAATCGTGATGGGAAATGAGAGCTCTAGCCCCTGCGTCACCGCGGCCCCCTCTTATGTGACGTCGTGGAAGAGGTCATCGTTGCAAAATGGGCCTGGGGTGCTGTTTTCGATGGGGAGCCTGAACTGATATGCCCAAATCTTCATAATTCCGCAAATTACAGTAGGCCTTCTGACCTAAGTAATTTCCCTGCAGCCTGATTTTTTTATTTAATTTTGATAGGGTAATTTATTGCTTATGTGTTTGCATAATGCGAGATTTTATATCTTCGTGGCATCACGAGGAGCTGATAGAGCGAAATTATGTTAGCAAGCATCAGAACTCTTCCTGGGGATTATGGAGGTGCATGAAGTTTGTCGCCAAAATGAACATCTATAATAGTAGTGTTTGCACTCGCTTCTAGCCTTTCAAAAATGTATCGTTCATATGTCAATGATACACTGGTATGGCTGGGCTGAAATATAGCCAACGTACATGTGTACGAGTATCTCTGCAGGCTAATAAAGAACTGGGGACTATTTTTGAATCGTTGTTTAGCGCTGATATTATGTCGCGTACTGTGTATTTGTAGAAAAATGATATTAGGAGAAAGGGCTTTCATTTTTTTTTCAATGGTCAGGTTCTTGGTTTGTAAACATAAACGTATATGTTTCCTCTGAAGGTGCAAAATTAATACAACTTTGAATACTAAGCTTGGTTTTTCATCTCGGAATATTGCGTCGATTCGGAAATATAAATATGGAGCATTCTTCGGGCAATGAAGTGTATTATCTTAAGTTCGTTAATAGGCGTTTTTTCCACCTATTTCTGTAATGGACGGCCTTTTTTCTCTTCCTTAAATTTAATATATTTATATATTATATATACAATATCCAAATATAATCAGTGCAAAAATCTCTTAGGTCTTTCCGTCGGAACAAGGGTTAAATCTATTATTCATCAAAGGATATTTACATTCGTTTTTGCGGAAGTGAGCGGATCCAATATTCTGTTATATCCCCCCCCCCTCCCTTTTCCGGGTAACAATAATTGATCACTGTGTATGTGGGTGTAAAAATATTTCTAAGTACATGCATCAGCGGATGAAAGGACTCGTTCGTTTCGTTACGAAGAGAATAATAATGACCCGGTTCTATTATATTCCTAGCATTATCATACTGGCCAACAAAGAATCGAGTGCAAAATGGTAGCTTTAAATACCTGTAAAATGCAAAATGGTATCTCCGTATGCCTTAAAAATGCAAGGAATTGTTGATGCCAAATAAATCTATGTGCTCAATAAAGTGATTTTTTAAAAAGTTAATACGTGCATATTTGCCTGCATTACGTGTTGCGATTTAGTTTTAATTATTATAAGTTAATAAGTACATATTTGCTTGCATTACATGTTACGATTTTGTGTTGTTATTTTTTTTAGTTTGTATTTCTTGAAACGAGGATGACTTGTGATTCTGAAAGCCCGATGTCACGGATTCGATGCGAGAGAAAATAGCGCAACCTACTTCCTCTTATAATTTACAGATGTAAATATTTTTATTCGTGTATATTCGATTCTCGTAAAATAGTAGTGTGGGCTTACATTTTCTATTTGGTGTGCAAGCTAAAATAATAATAAAAGTAAATTTTGTACTATTTCGAGACGGAGCGAGTTTCCAGGGCAAACAGGAACAAGTAAGGACTCGGCCAAGAAACCATACCGGCTTTCACCTGACGTGATTTTCAAAAACGAAATTCGGGCCTGGCGAGTCGATAATCGAACCCGGGTAACCCTGAATATAAGTCTCCCCTGGTGTTTACTTGTGCGAGCAGATATCTGTATTTATTATCATATGAATTAAATTTGGCGTGTGTGAGAAATAAAACATGCTACTGGAGCGACAAGCTACCTCGCGGGCTCCTCTCAGCTCTCCAGCGGTCAGTGCGCTAGGGCAAAGACCAAATCAACATCTGTTTGGCGAAGGTAACAATTTTTTTTAATGATTTTATACTTGTGGCGNTGCAGTATTGCTGGGCGCTTGCGCGAGCCCAGATTACGACTGCACGTGTTTCTCGTTTTCTTCTGTATTACGACTCGTGTCCACTTCTTTAAGTACGCTTTTGTCTTAGTAGTTTTATAACGCGTCTATCAGTCTCGTCTGCAAATTGGGATATTTCGGGCTCTTTGTGTGTGCGTGTGTGTGTTTGACGTATTAGCAAGTAGAATATGTACCATTTTTTTCTTATTTCTTTTTTTTACAGCATCACAAAGTCATCTTTGGTATCACCGGAATTTAAAAAAAAATACCACATTTGATTTTCATACAAAAAAAAACAAAGGTGCAGTTCGAGCAAGCCTTTATTTACAAAAAAAAAAATGTGTACACAGAATTAATTTTCTAGCATTCTGAATGGATTACAATATCTCTAAAATCTCCTGGCCTCTGTAATGCACTTGCTGTAATATGCTCTAACTTTTTAGCACTTGTGAAGTCATTCCCTATACGTCTCGACGAGGTCGACGGGGGGGGTGAATGAGATCTGTATGCGCGTGTCTCTGCTGGAATTCGTATTGTGGTATAAATATGCATGGTGGACTAGCATCTCAGGAATAAAACTGTGTTTTAGTTGGCGTAATTCATAAAGATTTAATACTATTGACACCTGCTGGATTAGAGGCCACACATATGCATACACATGTTCGCATGTCACTTTTAATTCGGCTTAAGTCACGTATCAGTGTGGCGTGACTCTGCCGGGGAGGACGGGAGTGTTTTACCGTGGTTCACATATATCTCTTAATGGAGCGAGCGCTTGCGAATGTATGATAATACAGTAATTTTGTTTGCCGAAGGTAACAGTTTTTTATGATTTTGTACTTGTGTTGGGTGTACCTCTACGCTAGTGTCTTCTCATGATACATAATTTTTTTTCCCGGCAAAACTTACTATATGTACATTATTTGCGTGTATAAACAGTTTTATATCAGGTAAATAGGAGCTAGAAATATCGCTGCACGTGGAGTAACCGTATGGATATTTTTTCCCGCTCCCTAAATTTCCTAACGTACTTATTTTAAACTTGGGTGGAAATGTTTTTTAATGATGAGCGTCTATGCTTTGATGAGGGGAAATGCATGGAATCCTTAACTGTGCATATCTTATACCGCGGGGGGTAGCGAAGTGATTTTAAATCGGTTTTTGGGTTTTTCGAGCTATGCTTGCTTTACAGAAAGCTGCATAACGTATCTGTACACGGCACATGATTTTTTCCAAAATAAAGTTTTAACAATTGGTTTTTTTTTCTGAAGGGGGGCAAGCACGTGGTTTAGAGGGGAAGCGGCACTCGGTGATTGATTTTTATTTTAATACTTTCCCTGAAACACGCTCTTTGTATGCAATGGTGTATGTGAGGAGGGGGTGGGGTAGTTCGGCAATGAAATATATTGGAAGGGGTGGAGCGAACACGACAAATTGGTCGAACGTAGGTGAGTAATTGGAAGTGAGGGTGGGGCAATTGGGCAATTATATATATTGGAAGGGGGAGTGGGGGGAGGGAGGCCTGCCGACTAAACATCCAATAGCTATTGGCCATGGTCAGTCGTCTGCTGGGCGTAGCGCTGAGTGTGGGGGGTACCTCCGGAATGGTAAGCTTTTTTTTAAATGTTTTATATAACAATTTTTTTATTATTTCTAATAATTTTTAGAAATATTTTTTTTATAATTTTTTATTAATTTTTATTTTATTTTTTCTGTTTTAAAGTTAAAGGTCACCGGGGTCAAAGTCAAATGCCACATGGGTCAAGGTCACCTGGATTTATAATGACCTCCGGCAGACCGGAATGACAGAGCACGAACAGCTTCGGCGTTCCGGTCCCAGGACCCGATGAGTCAAAGTCTCATAATCCCTCTACTAAAGCATAACCTGTTGAAAAGGACGACACGATGTTGACTTTTAAGGTATCACTATGGTAAGGGACGTTGCACGTGTAAATGTCATGTTTGTCAATAGTTATCAATCTTTTCTTGTGTTCGGGATGTTTACGATCGCTACGCAGTCACGTTAATGGGGCGAAGAGATCAAACTGGTGATGGTATTAGACCCTCGAAGCATGAACCAGGAAGTGAAGACTGATCTAATTTCAAATGGCTCATAGCCAAAACTTATCACAGAGTCCCGACACTTTTGGCCTTTTCCGTATTGAACCGTGTAGCATAAAAACTGTTCAAAACTGATAATTATGCCCGAGCAGTCTGCAAACGATGCGCGTCCGATGTCAAACAAATATATTGGTTTACCAAGATTAAAGGTATTTTAAAATTTTTTTGCATTGAGTTTGACAATTATTTTGCGGATTTATAATTAGAAACTAAGTTAAAACGTCAGGAGAACCTAAAAACTAAACTAAAACACAAAGGTACAAATAAAACAGCTAACACAGCCACGATGTGTACTGGTTTTGAACCCGGTACCTCACACATAGAAAGCTTCTCTTAATGAATTCAAAATTTCATTTTCTTTTTTAAATACTTCATTCCAACATTGCCGTTTATGATGGGAAGTTAATCGAAGGGTTTATTTACATACTAAGTTAACCTAAACTTGCTGCTTAAAAAGATGCTTAAGATCTTAGCTTCTCCAGGGTTTTACCCCAGAACTTCGTGTTCCTACAAAGCGCCTTAGCGAACTCTGCAATGAAGGCCGTCTTCAGCTTTAATAGCTGCCAGCACGTCCTGATAATCTTCCATGTTATCTCAGAGCGCGTAACATTATCAGAAAACTTTTGTCACCCGGCACGACTGAGGCTTGGGCCGAATCTAATTCATGAATTATGTTGTCGGGGATGAAATTTCAGCAGTCACTTTAAGATGAATACTCGTGCTTGGAAAGCATTTGGGGAGATTCGTAGCTACCGGCCACAGCCTAAGAGAAAACTTTATCACGCATGAAATTATTCGCAATTGCATAAAGCACGCGAAGAGTGAAACACGTGTTAAAAAGACAGCACAGGGAATATTAGTCCAGTTGCCAGGTCGGAAAAAGACCATCTGCCTGGAAAGTATTCGGAACTTAATGAAATTTTGACAATCATTCATCGCATCCACGTTCAAAGCAGGGAAATAAATGGCTTGTATTATTTTCGTCGTGAAGCACGTATCTACGAAAATTTGTCAGTAGACTATTATGAAGTATAATTCTGTTTTTGATAAAAATAATGCGAACACTCGCAGCAGTTCTTTAAGAAAAAAAAAAAGAGCAAGGTGGTACGACGGCAACATACAATACTCGCATTCGGAAAAATTTGGGGTCAATTCCCACACCGGCGATCTCATTTCTCTGTTCACTGATTTCCCAAGATTACTCCGGGCGACTGGTACTATGAAGCAGGCCACACACAGCCTGATTGTACGAGTTACTAAGTGGAGTAGAGAGAACTGTTCGAGTTCTTGAGAACCGTTGAGGGTGAAGCGAGGCGGATATGTAGCAGCGCCGCAATTCAAGTGCGCGGGAACAGTATATCCCCGAGAAAACCCACCGATGATTCACGAGATACTGATTACGTCATATCGCTCAATCTGTCGACGTCACTAAACATATGCATATTTCATACACTTTCATAGGCTGTTCAGGGTTCATTTTCTTAACTGAGCACTTTTTTAAAGCCATGATAAGTATTTACTTCTCTTCTCATTTTGTATCGTTCCGCCGAATGTCTGTGGAATATCTAGGATGTAAATGTAACACATACATCTATGAAATGTGTCAATATTTTTGTCCTGTATGTCTCCTGTGACGACAGTTTACTCTGTACATTATATTTCGCCAAAGTATATTAAAATCTATAAATCGGTAAAAAAAAAATTACAAAAAAGTATTAAGTTCGGTTATGATAACTAAACAATATGATGTAGCAGGTAGGTCATCATTAATTCATCAATTACGGTAACCAACAATAGTTAAATATAAACCAACCATTTAATAACCGTAGTACACGAATGTTGTTNAATTCATCAATTACGGTAACCAACAATAGTTAAATATAAACCAACCATTTAATAACCGTAGTACACGAATGTTGTTTCTGGGACAACTGATTCACGAGTAGGATTCAGGATTCATCCTCCATTTTGCATGACGTCACTTCCTGCTCTGTCATTCCGGTCGACAGCCATTTTGTGACCTTGACCTTGAACTTTCCTCTATCGTGTTTCGAGAATTTTTTGCTTCATACTTTGTCATNGACAGCCATTTTGTGACCTTGACCTTGAACTTTCCTCTATCGTGTTTCGAGAATTTTTTGCTTCATACTTTGTCATTCCATCTTGCCCCTATCTCCCACCTCTTTTCTCTCTTGCACCTTCTTCGTCCACCAACTTGGATGTCGTCTGCTGTAGTTCCCTCATCCCTTGCTAGGGGCGCTGGTGTCGGCCATGATGTTTATTGCTACTAGAGTGCATTACTCTATAACTCATATTCATTCGACCCCGCCATCTTGTTTCTACTTGTCCTTGTTCAACTGCCGCCTCCTATGGGCGCTCTCACTCTACCGCCATGTTGGTTCTGGAGTTAACCATTAGGGGCGCTTCTTTTTTTAAATTTTAATTTTCGCAGAGCACAAAATACCATCCGAAGAGTGGTGGGATCGAACTGCCGGACCTTGGGTGACCAACATGGCGGACGCCTTAGACCACTCGGCCACCGAGTCAGGTAGGGAAGTAAAATTTTTAATGTGGTTTATGCATTGCAACACTTCACACCACCACCAACCCACAAAGTTATAAAAAAAACGCAAACAATAAAAACAATAATTTTAAAAATCGAGGAACATATAACGTTAAGTTCACACTCACACCACAAACCTAACACACCCATTCCCCCTGGAAAAAATCAGTACCTTCAACAAAAAAATTTTAATAGCAAAAATTTAAATATATATATATTAAAAATCGGGAAACATTTAATGTCACCCTACCCCACCCATCGCTCACCCCAACAAACATCACCTTACTCCCTCCCCTTACCAACCATCCATCGTAAAAATCGAAAAAAATTCTACAAAAATCGAGGGAAATATAACGTTAAACTCACACTCATCCCACCACCCACAGTATAACTACGCGTGTAATTTCACGTAGCACAGGCGATAGCCTGCTGGAGGGTCAAAAATTGCAAATCACGCGCTGGAAACAGGTGCGAGAGACGACAATGGAAGGCATCGCTAAGCTCGCACCGGTCCGGCTGCCGAAGGATACAGGTGCAGGCAGCAGGAGGCTGGCCGGGATGACACAGCAGCGACGCACGGCGGAAGACGGACGACTAGCGGCGAGCTAATGAAAAAATAATCGTGTTCATCAGCACCTGCAGAGGCGCCATTACGTTACACCGGTTATTAATATTATTATTTTTTCTTTGTATTTGCTTATTGCACGTCATACATTTACACTCGAGTTGGCTGTAGTCGATTCGGGGTTAATTGGACGATGGTGAAAGCCCTTACTGCAGAACGTCTTCGGCAATGAGGCAGCCGCGAAGTCGTGGGTTCGGTTCCAGCCGGTTGCACTGGAAGCGGTTTCTCACAAAAATGCTTTCCCGTACCAATGCCAGACGATTTCTGGAGCTGTTATTTTTCAGTTTTCAGCAGTAATATCATATACAACGACAAAATTACTATAGATTCTGTTTGCAGTTAACTGAGTACTTTTGAAAGCCCTTCTTAAGACANATCATATACAACGACAAAATTACTATAGATTCTGTTTGCAGTTAACTGAGTACTTTTGAAAGCCCTTCTTAAGACACCCTTGTATGCACATTGTGTATTCTTCCCCTATATGTAAAATTATTATATGCCGTGGGCGTGATTACTTCATTCATGTGTCAATCAAGGGAAACTGTGGAATTATTACAAAAATAAATATCCTAAAAATTGATTATTCTTACACATATGTGTATGGAATAAACCTAAAACCAATGAAATCACTTACGTATTCTCATATATTTGCTCAACACTTTTAATTCAACGTTAACAAATGGAACTTCTTTCTCTGCGTCGTTACCAACTTTACTGGGCTCATACCTGACGATGAGTCCGTTAAAATATATGCAGGTAGGAGCAGTGACATTTTTCAAAGGTTGATTTAAAATTGGTTAACTAAACGTGAATAGTCTATGTCGGCGCGTCATCTAGCGACACTGTATAGTTGTTACAAACATAAAAAATTCGATATTTCCCCAGTTCATTCCTCAATACGCATAACACAAAATGATAAAAATTTGAATCCTCACAAATTATAGACTGAAAATATAAAATTTACCCCCCTTTCTTTTCTCCGTAAAAAAAGATAATTTTGATTACGATAGGACTAATATTATTCTATGAACGCAACTTCAAAAACAACATGTTTATATTTAACACCATTTGAACTACTTGCAATTACCTATTTTTTATATTTGCGTAGTTTTCCATACATTCTCTCTCAATTTTTTGCTCCTCGTACATGATTTTGCCCCCTTTCAGTGGGTTTGGTGGGTGAGGCCTCTCCCATCACCCCCCACTAAGTACGGCCCTGCGTATGTGAGAAAAGTGGTGGACGTTGCCGTTGGCCGGAGGGTTTTGTCGGGGTACTCCCGTTTACCCCGCCCTTGCATTCCACCACTGCTCTAGCTTCACCTCGTTTCACCCTTACCGGTCCTCGAGACCTTGCTGTTTAGTGCCGACCAAAACATCTCAACTCCCAACTCAATCAGCTGTTTGACTCAGTAGAAGAAAAATGTCCATCTATAATCCATTCACTGTTATTTCATACTTTTCTGAAGCCCTGGGAAAGTTCTATTTACAGGATATTGCTCCGCCTCATGCAAACAAACCTTAACCGGGTTTAGAAAATTACGCCAAAAGGACAACGCACCGCATTCGTGCGCACTCAGTGTAATTATATTTTGCACGCGAACTATTTCTTTCTGGGCATTACAAACATACCGATTTTCTCTGATTTCATTTAAATTATTTATAAATTAATTGTTATAATTTATAAATGAATTATAATTAAAAGTTCAATTCAACGAAAAACGTGATATTTTGGAAACGAAAAACGAACAACGCCGAGGCCACACGCGTAGCATTCTTCGCCGCTACAACCGCGCAATTATTTTCTTACTGCGGCAGTCAGGGATATTCTTTACAAACATCGGACAGTAGCGCAGGCCGCTGTAACGATTGGCAACACTTCACACACTCAAAGTTACTAGAAACACGGAAGGTCACGCACATCCGTGCTGTTACGGTCCAACGCTCCTTACCACAGAAATGTAGCAGACGAGCGGTAAAAGTCACTGACCGACGCGTTTTGGACTCGTGTTCGAATAACTCCCCAACGTAGATATTTGTTTTTTTAATTTTTTTACAGACACTACGAAAATCTCTTTTCCGTGATCCTTCTTTACGAATCGTAAGTGGAGAAAAACTTAAGCGGGCTACAGACGACGGTCGCAAACCAAACACTCTCAACCGCCACTACCCAAGCAGAGACATTCGCTATCATGATGGAGACAATATGTGCCTTCAGCAACACAAACAATTAAATGACAAACAGTGCATTAGGGGTTTTTTTAAGGGGGGCTCTCCCCTTTCCCTCCTAATTAAATTCAATTGAAACCTCCCAAAATGAACAAAGAATATCCAACCAATCCCTAAGTTAAGTATAACAATAAAAATAGTTTAGCTAATTAAACAACCTTACACGGTAACTTCAAAAGCCACGACCAATTCCAATGAAACTAAAAACTTTGATTCTAAATTTAACTTTAATTCTAAAAATAAATGTAGCCAGCGCTTGATTCGGAATGGTTTACCAAATAGAATAGTTTAGTAAATAATAATAAAAAACGCAAAGTGTGACTCTACAAACGACCCGATCCAGCTGCCCGAGACGTCGGTACGCACGCGACTGTCGTTGCTCCTACGTTGTCCGAAATGTCCTTTTCCGGGATTGAGAATCCATCCGAAATTATCAATCGGTAAAGTAAGTAAATTATCATTCAACAAAATGAATTTGTTTCAGATGGGTGACGTCTGCTAGCAGCACGACAAAAAGCATAACCCGGCTTCACACTCTGAAACCCAAGACGTGCATTAAATAAAGAGATGTTTGCACTCGCGGTCGGCGAATCGTGCCGATGGCGCTACGCACGAGACAATCGATAATCGATAGGGAGAAAAGGCGGGGAGTAGGGACGATGTGGAAAATTTGAAGTTCCAGACACCGCCCCAGCCCCCGATCATTCTACCAGACTAATTTGATCGGCCGATTAGCCTACACACGACCCGATTTCGGCTCCCGACGCGTCATGGACAAGATATCGGGTCATCGGATCGCCCCGTGCGTAGCCCTCTTAAGGCGCCCGTCTACCCGGCGCTTGAACTGCGTTGCAGAGTGTTCCAAATACACGTTTTTCAACGAAACTATTAAGCGTGCGTCCAACGTGCTGATCTACGAAAAGAACACACACTTCAGACGAGAGCTGTTAAGTACTTTCAAAATATCACGTACGTTAGAAACATCAATTCAGAGTACTCCAAAACCGCTAAAAACGGCCTTTCCAAGGCGCTGTAGCTCAAAATGCACGCATCAGATACATACAAAACTACTATAGGCGCCTGCACTGAACCTTCCTAAAGACTTCCCACTAATAAAATAATATGGTCACCGCTGAAAGTCCCATAGGTACACGCAGCACGACGAGAACACTGCACGCCAGTTCAGAGCCTTACGCTTAGCGGCGATGGCGTACTTGATGCGCGTGGCAGTGTCACTCTTATCGCTCCCGCGCTTCTCGGCCTAAACGTGGAAAAAACCTTCAGGTAGACGGAGGCCTTAACTATCAGATTCACGGAGAGGCGCCGGGAACACGCAGGAAGTTCTGTGAACCCACGAAAACTTCTGTGGAACTTACCTATAGTCAGTTACTCAAGGAAAGGTAGTGTCCGTAATTTTAGGGAGATTTCTGGATAATTTTTATTAGCATTCTCCGTTATTACAAGGGTATTTTTTTTCCTAAATATGCAAAACGCCATCTCAAAAGAAAAAAATGTACACCACTTGTAATTGGTTATACATAAAGGGTGTTCGTTGGGATGGTAAGTGCATTACAAAGAGACGTTCGTCACGCGTGGCGTTATATTCCGTGCAGACAGTGTGTGCACTGCTAACAAAAAGTTTTTACCTCTGCTTACAAAAAGTGTTTTAACATATCCCGCGTTCGCGAACGAATACGTAATATTTGTGTTTCTAGTAGGAGTGGATCGTACCTACGTTGTGTGTATCGTATAGACATTGGCGTCTTACTCTCCAGCGACATGCGTTCTGCACGTACACAAACACAGTAGGTTCGACCGCAGGCTCTCAAAACAGCCACACATGAGGAATGAGGCGATTTGCCTCAGGAAATGCTTAGTGATCTTGTTGTTGGCATGCCTCGTCTGATACAAGCGTACCTCAGGAATAGTGGAGGTCATACACGTTATTGGCGTTCGTCAATACATCTGAGAAGACCCTTGTTGTTGTTTTTGAAGCTGACGAGATTCCTTTCTTTACGTTGTTTTTAAGTCTATGCCTTCTGTTTGTTTCATACTGGGATGATGTAAACGAGTATTGTGTTTTATTCTACTTTATATGATATTAGGAGTACAACATGAAATGTAAACTACTTTTATTCAATATCACGTCCTGTACTCAGATATATGCTAAACGTTTCATGAGCAGTATATTTTCATCCCATACTTTTTGTTGAGCCCTGAGCAACGTAGTAACTCAGAAATCCCGGTGGTAGGGATGTTGAAAGCAAAAGAAATATCGATTTTTTTATATTGATTATTCATGAAAGTATCGTTTTACAAAACGATAAATCGAAAGAAAACTATCGATTTTCGTTTCATCGGAATCCAATATTTTATGTATTAAAGGACATGACAAATGTAGAATTGCTTGGAATATTACGTGTTGAGGACACGAGGCATTGCGGAAAGATGTGGTGCATGTTTTTGGTGCATGTTGCCAAAGTAAACATAGTAATTTTTTTTATTTCAATTATTGTATTGAAAACTGAGCTTATTAAAAGGGCATTTTAAAAATATTTATTTCCGATACCTGGAAAAAGATATTGATTTGGATAACATATCGTTGAAATATATCGTTGATATAATATCGTCGTTTCGATATATCGATATTTTTCAACATCCTTACCCGGTGGTGCAAAACTCGATATATCGATATTTTTCAACATCCTTACCTGGTGGTGCAAAACTTTTTTTTTTACGGTGTGTAATTACTTTTCAGTTTCACAAGTACGTGCCAATTCCACACGCTGCAACGGCTTGTAGGCTCACAACAAAAACAAAAAAAACACCGTTACGCAAACGCAGACGGTGGTCGCAATGGGAAAGCAGAAACCACGGTACCGTCAGCCGGGGTCAACAGACAATTATCCCAGCAATCTGCGCGAACGAGTGGCCTATCATCCACGCAGATATACTGTGGGCTAGTCGAGCAGGCCGTGTAAATAAACGAGGGAATTGGCCTTCTTGACGCCAATTTAGTGCGGAGAATAGATACAGCCGTAAATCACCGCGAGGGGGGTGGGGGGAAGGTACACGGAGGGATCGCGTGATTAAGGGAAGAGCATCGCACCGGCTGTCAGGCCGCGGTGCACGAGTGTGGAGGTGCACGATACGATTTCGCGGGATAAAAGGCAGAGTGGCGGGAAATAAACATCTCCGCCTCGAGAGAGCGGTGTGATTCTGATCAATGCCAGCAGGATGTGATAAACTAGAGCCCGGATTCACGCCGATGCCTCTTGCGAAACCAACAGAAAGGAGGAAACGTGTGTCCTCTTGGGTCAAAACTGCCACGGCAGTCGCCTTGTCTGCATTATATACAGCGTGTGTCAAATGAGCGTCTATTTTTTTTAAAGAAACTGTTAGTCGAGTTCCCGTTGTGTTTACGAAATCAACGTTAACTAAAGGCGCATAGGGAATGGCAGTTTAGAAATATTACGTATATCACAAATACTTCTTTGAAACCATTCGATATAGCTGAAAAGGGTCACGAGTGCTGTATGTCGAAATACACTAACTGCATACATACACGAGAAAGTAGGATAGACAAATTAATTGAATTTTGTTACTGGTATTGCAGTAATAAAATGATTGGGCTGCCCGCATAATGTAGTGTACTTGCACGCCATTTCATTGCCTTGCACGTAGAGGAGATAACGCATTTTTTTAAATTTCAAATTATGTGTTAACGTCTCCTCAACAACATTCAACGGAATCAGGTGACGGAACATACAAGAGCTGGAGGGAATCGTTAATGGCCTATATTAAAGTTAATATCACGGCATTTGCCTAAAGTGATCGTGGAAATCCATGGAAAACAGAAATTAAGATGATGAGTGGACCGTAAATCAAAATTCGGGCCTTCCAAATGCTAGTTCAGTGTGCTCGGCATAATTAATAGCGTTCAATATTGTAACACTATTGTCAACAATGTTAACATATTACACCGTTTTCATTTTAGTATGAACTAACACCCGGGAAAGATTATAGCAAGACTGGAAAATTACTTTACAAAAACAAATAAAACGAATTGCAGAAATTTTACATCTATGTCATTTTTTGAACTAATCTCATATTTTAGCGAATTGAGTTCGTTGTGATGTAGCTCGAAATAATCGCCCGTGATTTCAGTTTTAACTTTCGAAATAAAATTTGAAGTCAAAAGAGCCAGAAGTCAAACCCCATTTTTCGATAAGGACAATTTTGAAACGCACTGCATCAGTTACACTCAGAATATAATTTGACTTTTCCAATACTTATGTCTCGCACTCGTTGCAGTTCTTTATCGTGATTGTCATCGTGTTATCTTCTTTGTTTCGTGTCTTTTTCACAGTGGCTCGCATAGTTCCTTGCTCCTTGTATATCGTATGTTGATTATTGGTATTCGTTCTGCTTACGTTTGTCGATTTTTTCTTCGTGTTGATGGGGTTTTTTTTCTGTGTATATAACGTGATGTGAACCAATCATCAGATTATTTATATTTAATTCATATTTTGCTATTTCATAGGCGGTTTTATATTTTTATTTTTCGTTGATATTAGGCAACCTACACTGAAGAGCCAAAAAAACTGGTACACCTGCCTAATATCGTGTAGGGTCCCCACGAGCACGCAGAAGTGCCGCAAGACGACGTGGCATGGACTCGACTAATGTCTGAAGGTATGCAGGAGGCATTTCACACCATGAATCCTGCAGGGCAGTCCACAAATCCATAGGAGTGCGAGGCGGTGGAGATCTCTTCTGAACAGCACGTTGTAAGGCATCCCAGATAT
>NQII01002242.1:229264-244258 GCA_002778355.1 Clitarchus hookeri | reverse complement strand
AAGGCATCCCAAATATCCTCAATAATGTTCATATCTGGTGACTTAGGTGGCCAATGGAAGTGTCTAAAGTCAGAAGAGTGTTCCTGGAGCCACTCGGTAGTAACTCTCGACGTGTGGGGTGTCGCATTGTCCTGCTGGAATTGTCCACGTCCGTCGGAATGCACAATGGACATGAATGGGTGCAGGTGATCGGACAGGATGCTTACGTATCTGTCACCTGTCAGAGTCGTATCTAGACGTATCAGGGGTCCCATTTCATGCCAACTGCACACGCCCCACACCACGACATAGCCTCCACCAGCTTTAACAGTCCTCTGTTGACATGTAGGGTCCATGGATTCATGAGGATGTCTCCATACACGTACACGTCCATCAGCCCGATACAATTGGAAACGAGACTCGTCAGACCAGGCAATGTGTTTCCAGTCATCAACAGTCCAATGGCGGTGTTGGCGGGCCCAGGCGAGGCGTAAAGCTTTGTGCCGTGCAGTCAACAACGGTACACGAGTGGGCCTTCGGTTCCGAAAGCCCATATCAATGATGTTCCATTGAATAGTTCGCTCGCTGGCACTTGTTGATGCCCCAGCATTGAAACCTGCGCCAATTTGAGAAATGGTTGCTCGTCTGTCACGATTAATGATTCTCGTCAGTCGTCGTTTGTCCCGTTCGTTCACGATATTTTTCCGGCCGCAGCGATGTCGACGATTTGATGTTTTACAGGATTACCGGTATTCATGATACACTCGTGAAATGGTCGTACGCGAAAATCCAAATGTTATCGCTACCTCGGAGATGCTATGTCCCATCTCTCGTGCGCCTACTAAAACACTATGTTCAAACTCACTTAAATCTTGATAACCAGGCATTGTAACAGCAGTAACCGATCTAGCAACTTCGCCAGACGCTTGTTGTCTTATATACGCGCTTCCGACCGCATCGCGTTACTCTGATTGGTTCCATACCTCTGTTATTTGCATACGCACGCCTATACTAGTTTAAAAAAAAAAAAAGTCCCACAAAATTTAATATCTTATTTTCACGCCTTCAACAGTGTTTACTACTGACTTGCGAACATTCTGGTAACTTCGACGGGGGTCACACACAGCGAAACACAAAGCCAAAGATCTGAACACGAACGGCATTACGACGAGAGTCTCGTCGTATACTCCGCACGAGATTTATGACGTCATGATTCTGTAAAATACAAATTACTTGCCAAATTTAGCCCCCCCCCCCCACCGGGGTGCTGCTCTCCGCCCAAGAAACATATCTCACGTGGCCCTCGATTCCATTGTATTTGGGCAGCCCTGTTACAGCATGTAGGCCACCCTCCGGTTAGTCCTAGCAGCATAGAAAGGGAGCGTTTATAATAATAGCCTACAGAACAATCTACGAGTACGTAACGTACAGATCAATTATTCGCTGCTCGTTGAACATGATAATCTTGGTATACGATGTCGGTAAGCAAGCTGCAGGGGTCCGCATTCGGCACAAAGGACGGACGAAGACGTCCTGAAATCGGGAGCCGCCCCTTTACATACGTGCATGACGAATGAGCGGGAAAAAAACTATTAGAGAAACAAACCGTCTTCCTTCCGCTACGCTATTTCTTCCCACTTATTTCCCCCAGGTGCTTGATGTATAGTTCAGTTCACACACTCACGTAATGTGCAAGTTGAAATCATTCTGATGTAATGAACAATTATGAATTCCGTTATGATGTATGAGTAAAATGCCTGTCTTTTCTAACCAGTTCTCGCCAAAATTGATACCCATCTACAAAATATCATAAAATGTTAAAATTTTACTTTTTAAGACAATTAAGGGAAAGAAAATTGTTAAGTACGAAATATCGTTGCCACCCCGTGTTTTGTTATGAATCAGCACCACTTACAAAACACTACCCACCGATTTATGGCTTAATCTCAAGTAGTTTCCGTTATTTGTTACTAAAATCATCTCAGAATTCAATTTTTAAGGGCGCATAGCTTTAAGGCTAGGTGGTGCGTACATGTTTGTCTTACATTTTCGTCAGGAATAACCTGCCGGAGTATGAAGGTGATTTTTAGCACAACGTTGTATATGAGACGTTGTACACGAAGTGCATTTAATAACGTACACTGCATATGGCAGAAAACAGTGTCCAATAAAGTAAGTCTTCCACGTGCTGGAATATACATCATTCGTTGTTCAGATTGTATTCCGCACTCTCATAAACAAACTACCGAGAATAACGTCAAACACGAACACGTTTTGGTTTGTCTCGACATATAACAGTGCGTTGCACCGATATTAGTACAGTCATAAACAAAATCGTTTTGTTGCAACGCCTAAAATAATGTTACGAGGCACCAGAGGGGCGTATCAGATTTCGTAGGGAATGGAGGTCTTAATAAAAATGGAAGTACTAAATCTGATTTTCAATTTATTCACACAGCTATTATTTACAACATTAAACTATATATCTTCACTATTACTCTTGTTACTCTCGGTGCGCGCAATGGTTGATGTCTAGCTCAATTCTAATTAAAGTCCTTGTCAGTGTCTCTAAATTGGTTACAGTCACTCAGGCTCGTCGCTTCGCCGTCTTCACACACCTGGCGCTCAAGGTCGCGCGATCCCCCAAACTCTCAAACTGTCGGCTCAGAGGCCCGTGGCGGGTTAAGTGGTCTCGCTGATACGATCTAGAAGGTTCCCCGCACCCCAAGTCTCGCCGAGAGAGCCTAGAGCACTGACCGGGACATTTTTTTTTCATAAGATAATTTCATAAATTCATTCCGCTAAAGATTGGGGGGGGGGGCGCACAAGACTTATCGCGGCGGCTTGCTTTTGTAAATCGCCACCAGATTCTTACATTACCCCTCGTCCTTGGCACACAGTTTCGCTAGCAATAGTGGGGATGTAGCAAGGTATGCGATGCGGACCAGCAACATGTAGCAATATGTGACCGGAAGTGTTGAATTGTGACGAAAACCATTCGCTGTAAGTGATTTCTGATAACATATTATAAACAATAGTGACTGCTCATTTAAAACTGTGTATAGATTTTACTGCATTAACGAAATATTCCTTGAAGTTCATGAGGTAACTGCGAGTTGTGTAGTACCCCGCTGGAATGACCTTATATAGTCTATTCGCGATTTATTCACACTTTTTGAATCAAGCCTTTGAAAAATCGCCCCAAGCATGATGTGTTTAGTCACTTCCTAAATATGCCATGTATCACAGACGTTTTATACCTGTGTTCATAAAAGTAACTTTTTTTTGTTTGAATTTAAATTATATTTATATTAAGTATATCAATTATAATGCTTCATTTATAAATAATATGAATAAAGCAGTGAGGAAACAAGTGTATTTGTAAAGCCTAGTAGGAAATATTTATCATGCAAAATATTATTACGACTGAGTGCGCATGAATGCAGTGAGTTATCTTTTATTGTAATTTTTCAGACTAGGTAAGCTTAGTTTGCACGACGCGGATGAATATCTTCGAAGTAGAACTATAGCAGGGCTTCAGAAAATTGTGAAGTAACCGTGAATAATTTATAAGTAATATATTCTGAAAAATTCTGTTAAACGTTCGAAGAATCAAAAGATTAAAGATTTAAATGTTTGTAAAATTAACAAAATTTACTTTTTTGCTGTATACGTTTTTGCTTTTTCATTTGATACGTGGGGCCGTGGTGGCTGATCTGTTAGCCAACTCACCTCCCAGCAAGGCGAACCGGGGTTCAATCCCTGGCCGGGTCACGCCCGAATTTCCGCGAGTGGGAAACGTGTCGGACGATGCCGCTGGTCGGCGGGTTTTCTCGGGGATCGTGTTTAAGGCCTAAGGTACGTGTTAAAAAAAAAATTCCAACAGATTTCGACAAAACTCTTTACGAGGGCACGCATCCAGACTGGCATCCAGACTGGCAGACGGTGAGGTGATTATTCATTCCTCTTCAAAGCAACGTCATGTGAAAACTGGCATGTGTCGAGTCGAGGACGTTGTGAAGCACGAAGCAACAGCGGGACGAGCGTGCGATGTTGAACACAGCCGGCTGGACGTGAATACTGATGAGAAGAACCGCATTCGGGGAAAACGCGAGGAAGTAGTTGTGTAACGGCTCGTGTCTCCGGCGATTAGGAGTGGTATCTAGATGGCGCGGGGGAGAGGGGAGGAAGGCCGAATGTGTGTGCAGACACGAGCTGAAAGAGTTTGCCTGCAAGACGCGACATGTGTCAAGTTTTACAGTAGGCCTACAGTATTAAGGCGCCCGTCTACCTGGCACTTGAACTGCGTTGCAGAGTGTTCCAAATACACGTTTTTCAACGAAACTATTAAGCGTGCGTCCAACGTGCTGATCTACGAAAAGAACACACACTTCAGACGAGAGCTGTTAAGTACTTTCAAAATATCACGTACGTTAGAAACATCAATTCAGAGTACTCCAAAACCGCTAAAAACGGCCTTTCCAAGGCGCTGTAGCTCAAAATGCACGCATCAGATACATACAAAACTACTATAGGGGCCTGCACTGAACCTTCCTAAAGACTTCCCACTAATAAAATAATATGGTCACCGCTGAAAGTCACATGGGTACACGCAGCACGACGAGAACACTGCACGCCAGTTCAGAGCCTTGCGCTTAGCGGCGATGGCGTACTTGATGCGCGTGGCAGTGTCGCCCTTATCGCACCCGCGCTTCTCGGCCTAAACGTGGGGAAAAAGTTCCAGGTAGACGGGGGCCTTAAAGGATGTTCACGCTAAACTGAGCACTTTTGAAAGCTCTGCTTAAGATCTAATTGTACGCACATTGTGTATTCTACTGCCGTGTGTAAAATTTACATTGCCAGGAGCATGATCACTTGCTTGATTCATGCGTCGATCAAGTGAAACTGTGAAATTATTAGAAAAGTAAATATTTTACATATTTGTAAATTCTTACACTTGGGCGCATTAAAAAATAATCAGAAAACAAAAGGTATAATTTTAGTAAGCACAAATGTTCACCTTACAGTTTTATTTCAACGTTAAGACATGAAACAATTTTTTTCTCCGTCGTTACCAATTTTACACAGTGCGCCCGTTAAAGTGTATTGCAGATAGGAGCAGTGATATCACAAGTTTTTTTCAGAAGTACTCATTTTATTNACAGTGCGCCCGTTAAAGTGTATTGCAGATAGGAGCAGTGATATCACAAGTTTTTTTCAGAAGTACTCATTTTATTGTGAACAGCCTTTAATTAACTACGCTGTTGCAACTCCGCTTTTCTGAAATAATTTTCTTTAGAGAATTACGATCTACAGANACAGCCTTTAATTAACTACGCTGTTGCAACTCCGCTTTTCTGAAATAATTTTCTTTAGAGAATTACGATCTACAGAGTTTTATGACTCCGTCGTGTTAACAAACAAAAAAAAAACACAAAACAATGTTTAATAGTTGGGACATTTCAAAATTTAACTCATGGCATTATTCTAATCGAAATGCTATTCCATATCCCCAAAAACTCCAGCTTTTACTAATTCGAAAAATATTCGAAACCTTATTTATTATAGCAGAATGAAACCACTTTTATTTTCCACTGCGGACGGAGGGGATACATCTCCAACGGCACTTGTGTGAAACCGACAGGTGTAGAAAATCAGTGAATGTGGGAACTGAAATATTGATTTGAGTCTATTCGCGGTACCTTCGCGCTTTTTGAACCAAATCTTTGAAAAACCACCCCGTGTACACTTTCGGCTGTTAAAAAAAAAAGTTGTATAAAGAGTATTTATACTTCCATTAATATTAAAGTACGTAATTTATTGGATTAAATGCCTTCGCTTTTATCTTGTGCAGTACAACAGACAAAAAAATGTATGTTATCAATGACTGTCAAGAGATATCATCTTGCGCACGGACTCCCGTGCTGGGAGCGCGCGCAGTGTTATCTTGTTATGCGCGGTCCGGCGCTGTGGGGGTGCACCACCTCGAACATCCCCAGATCCGCTCGTCTTTAAGTCGACCCGCGGTGGCCGGAGGAATGATTGACAGCCGACCTGGCAGAGGGCACAGCCTCCCCCCCCCCCCGCAACTTGTCGGAGGAACCGACGACTTGGGAGGACGAAAAAGAATTTTCTGGTAATCGCGTATTTTGTGCTAACCATCTGGCTGAAGTCAAGTATAAAGAAAAGTCTGGTGCACATAAGATCAGAACAACAAACCTGCGTCTGTGCGTTGGTCGAAGAATAAATACTAAAGCTGCACAGCATGTAAACAAATTAGGGACATCTTTAACCGTACCTTGCGCAATTTAATGTTCATGTACGGAATACGTGAAGCGTATAACCATTCCGCAAACCACACTGATTAAGGGCACCAGCAAATTCGAGCAAACGTGACGTCAACGTTTACATCATTTGTGCTCCAGACCACGCGAAGTCGATGAGTGTAATTTACCGGAAGTATAAAGTCTGATGCGCCCGTGGCGAGGGATCGGAACAACCTCTTTGCGCATACAACTCATTGTAGAGGCAGCGGAAAAAAAACCATGTATCTTATATACAAAACATACACACACATGCGTTCACAGCTCACCACCAATCCTGGGACGCCCAGTTCCCGAGGACTTTTACTGCTCCGGTGAAGGAGGTCATCACTAGTTCAAAACGGAATTCAGCGCGGCTTCGTTCGCTTGTCGTGTTTCCACAGGGTAATTATTTCTCAGCGAAAGCTTCTAGAAGTCGATTTTTACAAGTGATCTGCTTACTTACGCAAACGTATCGAATTGCCGCATGTATATAGTATGTTCACGGTTAATTGAGCACTTTTGAAAGCCCTGCTTAGGATCTACTTTTCTTCTCGTTTAGTATCCTTCCGACATATGTGAAATGAACTTTGCCATGAGCCTGATAGATTCTTTGAAATATGAAATAAAACGTGCGCCATCCAAGCTAAATCTTGGGAGTTGTAAGAAATGTGAATGTGTTACTAATATGAAAATTCTTACTTGAATGTGTACGAAACAAAGAAAACTAACTTCAGTATCCATAAATTGAAACATTAGACTCAATACAACGTCAAGCCTTCAAACTTTTTTTTTTTAAATTCCTAGCCAACTTCAGGAGCATTAATTTTCTTTTGAAGGTTGGTTTCAAAAGTGCTTACAGTACTTTACCGCGAACAGTCTGCAATGATGGTAACCTTGGAGGAAAAAAAAAAAAACAAGTGTGTGTTTTTGAGACCAGGTGAAGAAATTTATTCCTGAGTGAAAGGGCTACATCCTACGTCATATGCAGTTTATCTTTAGTTACAATGCTTTTAGGGGCAGTGAAAGAGGAAGGGGGGTGGGGATATAGGTTAATTGGAGTAAAAACAAGTTTTAATTGAAGCGCTCTTCAAGGTAGCTTGATCAGGGTGACATGAACATTTAATGGGGCGTAAAAAGAAGGGAACGGTGTGTAAGACATACAAAAAAAATGTAGGAACAGAGAACCATCATGGACATCGTCGCTATAATTTGACAAGGGAAGAAGTAGAGAAAACTAACAACAACGAAAAATGTTCAAAAATATGCAATTATACACAGGAAATTATACGACATTGAACATAATCATAACACAAAAATGTGGAAGTTTGAAATTTTTATTGGTTCCACTGCGTTAAGGGCGCCGCCTCCTTGGAGCTTGTTTTTTTTTTTTATATAGCGCTTTTGAAGCAGGGAGGCGCGCAGGAGCGATATGGGCGACATTGACACGCTCACCTAGTACCCCATCACCCTTACGCGCAAGGCGGAGAACTGGTGGCAGTGTTTCCGGCATGCGGTGCGTACCTATGGGACTTAAAACGGGGACCCTGTCATGCTATTGCTGGAAAATCTGAAGAAAATTTCAGTGCCGGCGCCTGCAATAGCTTCATATGTTTGCGACCAGTATATTACGAGATACAACAGTGTGGAAAAGTCGTTTTTAGCTATGTTGGAGGGCTGGGGGAATGTCATTTATAATGCGAATTATGTACTGAGAGTATAATTTGAACCTCGTGTGAAGTGCGTTTTCTTTTCGTACGTTGGTATAATAGGAACACGTTTAGGGGTTTTGAAAAGAAAAAGAAATTGAAACACACTGCAACACTATTAAAGCACGAGGTAGGCGGTGACCTTAAAAAGTTCTAACTTTCTTAATTAACACGTTAAGTAATCAGCTGTGCAGCTGGTGTGGATTTATTTGTACAAAAAAAACTGTAACGCCGTGGTTTTTTAGAACTAATCATGAAAGTTGTTGAATGGGGAAAAGTTCGGGGAACTTAAACTGTAACGTACGTAAACTCTCGCAGTGGCAGACGGAAGGCTTACCCGCGGAAGCAGAGTTTATTATATTCCTAAGATGGCCTGCCGGCGTCGAGCGGGGAAACTGGCTTGAAGGTTCGTGTGACGTCACGCCAGCATCCCCTCCTCCTCCCCCCACACCCGTGCCTTTTCGAGCAGGGTCGGGGACCTGTGGGGTAAACCGTTACGATCCACACACCACACCGCTGGCATCGAGCACGCGGACCGTTGGGCCAACGAACCTGCAGCACAACAAACCTGTTTACGTTAAGCCGGGTGCACGACACCCACTCCACAATCCTCTACACATACTAAAGCTGGGTTCAAAATTAAAAAATATATATATATATATATGTTGTAACCGCGGTTCTTACACGCGGGATTGCGTCTTCTGGATTCACGATTCACAATTAACCTTACAATTCTTGAGTCTAGCCAATGAAGACTTTCAACAAGCCTGTCCTGTTTACTTTTGTTCCTGACCTAACCTCGTATAACACAACCGTATTTAAACAGATCATACCTCGAAACCGACAAAAGCTTATTTTTTGTGAGCAAATATCATCATAAACATGTTTGTACACAAACATTTTTTATGTTTTTTTTTATTCTTGCATTACTGTAAATAACAGTTTTCCGCCAACAACATCGCCTGCTAAGTTTTGATTCGTTACCGCAACATAACATAACTATTCCTTTTAACTCGCAAGGAAATCCCAACACCACACACGACCTGTTGAATTATGTCGGAAACCGACATTTAACACATTTCCAGTTCTTCTGTACACGTCACAACGCATAAGTTAAGGCTTAATTTTTCTATTGTAAACCCAGCTTAACTCCGTGCTTATAGACAGTGCATGTTTACTTAAAACTTTCCTGAAGTCCTGCTTAAGTTCTACTTTTAGGATATTCCTCCGCCTCACGCTAACAAAGCAAGTCTATAAAATTTACACCAACGCATTTGACCTTGACCCCATTACCATGACCTTGGGTAATCTTGAAATCAGAAAATCACACAATTGTTTTAAATTTTCCAAAAAAATATAAAAACTTCTAAAAATTATTTTTAAGATATACAAATTGTTTATTAAAAATTTATTTTCCAATTTTTATAAAAAATTAAAGTTTCGAATGCTTTGTTTTAGAGGGGACGAGGGACTGGAACCGACCAGCTGTCCTGTTATGACGTCACCAAGCTCCATGTTGGACCCAGTTGACCTTGACCCTATAAAGGTGACCTTGGATGACCTTAAAAACAAAAACTCGAGAAAAAATTTTAAAAATTAAATAAATTAATAAAAGTTAGCAATCATATTATATTACTGACTACAACCGCCATCTTGGATCCCGGTGACCTTGACCTTTCACCTTAACCCGGTGACCTTTAACCTTGATCCCAAAAATTGGTCAAAAATCCCAAAACATTTCTAAGAATTTATAAACAATTAATAAAAATTATTATCAAAAATTATTGTTTTTTAAATTTGTTTTTAAATAATTTTTTCAAAACTTACATTTTTAGAGGTCTCCCAAAGCACCTCGTCCAGCAAACGACTGACCCCTCTCCAATCAATCACATTGTATTAACATTCCCCTTCCCTACCCTCTTACTTTTGCTCCTTCTATCGAATGCACTCCACCCTCCATATTGGTTTTTTCATTTGCCTTTTGTTTTAATTTTCAACACCTAGTTGTTGAAAATTAACAATAATTCTGTAGTCCACGCGAGCGGAGCCGCGGGCACAGATAGTTGAGAATAAATATAATTATTGAATTTAGTTCTATTATTTTTATTAAGACCACCATCCTTCACGAACTCGGATACGCCCCTCAGGCATTCATGTAGCAATATCGATTATAAATTAAATATTGGAATATATTGATATACTCTTAAGTAAAAGTTCAATTCAACCAAAAATAAAGTGTTTTTGTGTTAACACCCATATAAAACGCGTGTGATACATGACAAAGTTAAGAAAACAACTAAACACGTTATAAGTGGAGGATTTTTCAATCGTTTGATTCTAAAAGAGAGAATAAACTGCGAATAGACCACAGTATCCCTTTCATATTGTATTTAAATTTTTGTTTCCCCGTAGCTTAATTTTCTGATAAAATATTGGAAAACGAGTGTTGTCAAGTCGTAGGGAATATGGTACAAGATTTTTTTTTAAGACCTCATTGTTTTATTTGCATATGTAACCGTAATAAATATTAACTCATTATTTACTTCCTTCTGTCTCACGTGAGAAAAAAAAGGAAAAATGAGTCAATTCTGGTTTCAGGAATTCTGTAAAATATTTCTGCGTATAAAAATGAGGTTTGAATTGTATTAGTATGTCTTAACAGTAGGTTATATAGATGTATAAATAAACACTTTATGGCACGGATGCCGCTAGCTTAATGGGTCCGTAGATCCTCAACTGCGTCTAACTATCCGAGTCGTCATTAGCTTTAAGCGACCGTCCACTTGCTCGCTTATGGAAACAAGTAAAAAGTTGATTGGGGAGGGGGGGCGAAGGAGAACTACTTCGCTAGTGGATAAACTTGTTCGTGACGCCGACAGAAATTGTGGGCAGCGCAGCCCGCGATGGAACGCGGAAGTCGGGTCAAGGGGCGGGGCCGGGCGCCGCGGTCCACCAATCGCCGCGGCTCCTCGCTCCCGTGGCGGGAAACCGCCGAAAAACTTGCTCTCCGCCGTCCACTCGCTCCGCGCCGACGATAGATGCCGTTACGCTGTTGTAAACTTTATTGTCTGAAGGACGAGGTGGCGCAGTCGTAATACACTTGACTCACGTCCGGGAGGAGCAGGGTTCGAATCCCTGTTCCAACCATCCTGATTTAGGTTTTTACGTGGTTCCTCGGAATCACTCGAATGCTCTTATGGTTTCTTCGTACAGGCCACGGTCTATTTCTTCCCCGGTCCTGCTTCTCTGAGCAACATGCTCTGTCTCTAAAGACTTCGCTGTTGACGTACCTATACTCCATTCACGGTTACTTCCAACTTTTCTGGAGTATAAAACGCTTGTGATGCATGACATATTTAGGAAGCAACCAAGCCCACCATACGTGGGGTTTTTTTTTTCTAATGTTTCATTCAAAAAGTGTGAAGAAACTTTACTATTGTTCTCGGCCATGGAGCGTGACACAGCTGAACTGGCAAAGTTCTAGTCAAAAACTCTCGACTTTACGATTAAAAAAAAAAAAAATTTAAAATGTATTTTGGAATTAAGCTGTCATTTGGCTATACCCAAGACAATCTGAGGTTAAGTTAAAGGAATATGTAACAGTTTTTGTGTGCGGTGATTTTCATTTCGGGTCACTGAGCTGAGCGCGTGGTAATATTGTGTTGTAAAATATACAAGTGAATAAAATAAAGGTGAAACGAATGCTATGTAAAAAAAACATACTAGCGCTTACTTATGGACAAATAAATTAGCAAATCAAACAGGTGAAAATGGGGTTTCTTAAATTATTTTTAACGCTTTATTTGGGAACATGTTTACACGTAATGATGTTTCTTGCGCCTGGGCGTTGAAAGCTTGTGGAAGTTGAAGCCCTTACAAAATAAGTAAAATTTAATTTCCCAATTTTTTTTACAATTTCACAAATAATTCTGAAGAGTTTTTCCTCCAGAGTCTACTGTAATTAACTCAATCGCAGTCATCTTGAAACCTTTAATATACAAACCGGGGTTACTTTGCACCAGCTGGAGTAACACTACACCACTCTAAATGCTTTTTTTTTTTGGTGCCATTTGGTAAAGGGGTAGCAAACATCACCTGGCCAGATTACGTTAAGAATTGTAATCTCGTGGCTACAGTTCTCTTTCTCTTTGCTAAATGACACCAAAACAAACATTTAGAGTGGTGCAAAAAAAAAACCCCGGTTTACGGTATCTAATTACCTTAAACAAATCTAGAAAATAATTAGTCTTTCGAATATAAACGATATTGTCCAATGCAGTAATTGCACCAATGTTTCAGTCGCTCGTGATCTGTCAACTCCGCTCGGAAGCTGATGTTAACTATGAACACGACAGCATTCTTCGGTGGAAACGCCAATGTCTCCACGCACACTCCGTGACCCCCAAGGTCACCGCCGCTGTCCCCGCCATCTTGGATTTTCCCTATTTTTAACATAAGTTCAATTTAAGAATGTGCGACGAAATTTTTTGGCACGACATGGCATGCTCCTAGAGCTTCATCAATCTAACATCTACGGNGGAGTGACGCGTTGAGGCACAAACACAAAAACATAACACATTAACGGAAACATAAAATGTTCATCAGCAGCATACATGTCGAGTGATTCCGTACAGAAAATGTTAAAACAGTTGCTGGAAATGCATCCACCAACAGTCACGCATGCTTGGCGACCTCTACATATGGCGTGATTGGCTGACAACGGTGGCGTGCGTGAAATACCCGGCGTATTTGAATCTGTTCGCCAATCACTCCACCGACGCTACCAAGCTGGCATTACTGTCGGTGGTAGCAATTTTGAGCAATTATTATAAACACTGCTGTAAAAAGGCATTTAGCGACGACGTTGTAAATAAACAATGTGTTGCATTTCATGTGTTATTTTTGTGTTTGTGCCTCAACGTGTCACTCCCGCCCATATATTCCTATACAATAATTGTTTGTTTTACTGAGCTCTACCACCCCCCAATGTTTGTCCCATGATTTTAGAATCATCCTGTATACAGCCTTAATTAATTTTTGACTAGTGATTTCCGGCAAGAAGTGAGTAATTTTTTTGTTACTGGCGGTTCCAGAAATTGCCCTGGTGACAGTAGTCTAGCAATGCGTGTTTTAGAACACGTGCGAAGCAATGTCCTGTGCCTTGCCGACGCTCGAAATAAAATACAAAAGCTGTGATGCAATTTCGAAAATGCAAGATGGTGGGCACTGATCCCCCTTAAACACCTCCGTTAAGAGTCAGTAGTCCAGACATATCTTCCGCACATCCGTCGTTCGCGTATCTCAGCAAATAAAGGTATGGGTATACGAGTGAGTGATTGAAGAGATTTGGGCGGCTCTTAACAGCGAGGGATTGAGAGCCGATGAGAGTGACTGAGGTGAGAATGAAACAGTGACGGAATGAAAGGGCGGGGGAAACAAAGGTATCCCCGAGAAAACCCGCTGACCAGCTACATCGTCCGGCCCGATTCACACCGTGCGGAAATTCGGGATTGGCCCGGCCTGGGATTGAACCCGGATCGCCTTGGTGGGAGGCGAGCAGGCTAACCGCTCAGTCACCGAAGCGCCCCCTCCCCCCCCGGGAATAGGAATTTTTTTCCATAAAAGATAAAAAAAACTTTTATATAAGCCTGTGCTGTTATTTTATACTGCTAAGTTCATTGTAAGAGAAAACAATCGTGAAAATGGTTAAAAATTACCTGCGCAGATTTCAGTCCTCTACATGTTCGGGCAGATGTCCTTTGCTATTAGGATCGTCTTGGCTACACCTAATGAAACTACCTGAGCGAGAAACACTGAAGAGCAAAAAAAACTGGTACAGGCGTGCGTATACAATTAACAGAGGTATGGAACCAATCAGAGTAACGCGATGCGGTCGGCAGCTAGATCGGTTACTGCTACTACAATNGAGATGGGACATAGCATCTCCGAGGTAGCGATAACATTTGGATGTTCGCCTACGACCATTTCACGAGTGTACCGTGAATATCGGGAATCCGGTAAAACATCACATCTTTGACATCGCTGCGGCCGGAAAAAAAATCGTGAAAGAACGGGACAAACGACGACTGACGAGAATAATTAAACGTGACAGACGTGGNCAAACGACGACTGACGAGAATAATTAAACGTGACAGACGTGGAAACCTTTCTCAAATTGGCGCAGATTGGATTTGTGGACTGCCCTGCAGGATTCATGGTGTGAATTGCCTCCTGCATACCTTCAGACATTAGTCGAGTCCACGCCACGTCGTCTTGCGGCACTTCTGCGTGTTCGGGGGGTCCCTACACGATATTAGGCAGGTGTACCAGTTTTTTTGGCTCTTCAGTGTACGTTCACTGTTGGCTCAGAGTCCTGTAGGGCGCGTTCGATGCACAGTTCCAGCGACACGTGAGCCTTTCCCTTACAAGTACTCTTATGAAGCCTAGAATACTTCCAAATTTTATAGCGAAATTGCAGGCGCCTCCAATCATTCTTGGGTTTGTTTCTTTTGTAATTGAATTTTAAAAGCTGATATCAAAATAACAAAGCTTGCTAAGACGTACAGTTCCACTCAAGAGACCTTCTGAAGTTTTTACGAATTAGCTTCTAGCCACAGTCGCTATTGTGAAGTGCAAAAAATAAATGGGAAACATTCGATTATGATTACACATGTGGCCATACAAGTGGAATAATGGAATTGTTAGGCAAGAAAATGTGTTAGGCCTATATGAAAATTCATACTTTTATGTGAATAAAACAATAAATACTAAATTCACTTGATATAAATTTGAACAGTACGCTCGCATGCAACACCGAAATTTAGTATTATTTTGATTTATTCGCTGCCCTCATGGCTATGTGCACTGTAAGGTATAGATAGGTAGATATGGGCAGAATATATTTTTTTAGAGGTAGATTTCACAAGTGTTCGCTTTACCGTGAACAGCCTGCAATCAGTTTTTGCGATACGAATGTAATATTAACAATGTTTAGTTTCTGTAAT
>NQII01002242.1:200131-220747 GCA_002778355.1 Clitarchus hookeri | reverse complement strand
TCTCTCTCTTTCTCTCTCTCTCTCTTTCTCTCTCTCTCTCTTTCTCTCTCTCTCTCTCCCCTTCACGCACCACAGCTGATGCATTTAATTGAACAGTTCTGAAAGCCCTACTTAGTTCCTCCTTTCTGCCACTAGTGTATCCTTCCGCCACATGCGAATGAAAACTGCCGTGGACCTAAAGCTCCCGTCACACTCAATTTTTTTTCCGTCAAACTGCTACCAATAAGTTTGGTCAAATAAAGTTGGGACAGTTATGACTTCATCGAAACGTCATAAACGCTGCCATATTTATCTCGAAAAGTTGGGTGGCATCAGTTTCCACCAAACATTTGAAGATTGGACCGGTTATAAAATTTCTTTGATGTTTGACGGTTTCAGCCAATCAGCACGACACAAACAGACGTCAAGAAACTTTAAAATAACAAACAATTGCTGAAAACGAAGTAGATTCTGAAGATAATAATTTATGTGGATATTACACATAATATTACGAATTCAGAGGCATTAAATTTAATTTGTAGGAAACATCTCTAATAAATAAAATTTGAATTTAGTAAAGAAGCGAAAATAAATTACAATATACTTTTATTTCCTCCTGTAATGGACTGCACGGAAAAACAAAAGCATTATCTCACTATGAAAATAATTTTTAAATAATAATTCAGATTAGATTCTCTCAGTAAAATAATTTGACAGTGTGGCACATTTTCAAACACATTCAAGATTATTTAATAAAATTTGTTGAAAGGAAAAATTTGATGGCCGTATTTTGTCTACAAATTGTATTGTCAAATATGGTTAAAGGCGACAATTTGACAATTTGACAGGGGCGTTACGACTCGTGTACCCACTAGTGGCAATTTTCAAGAATGTTTATGTTGACAGCAAATTATGAAAAGTAGTTCCACTTCTTGACGTATTAATAGCGTGATATTTAAATTTACGGGCGCTTGAACTTATTTTACTTTCTATTTCTTTCGTGCAATAAAAAAATTGTTGGAATACTCGTAACATATCTACACTGGAGAGCCAAAAAAACTGGTATAGGCGCGCGTATGCAAATAACAGAGGTATGGAACCAATCAGAGTAACGCGATGCGGTCGGAAGCGCCTATATAAGACAACAAGCGTCTGGCAAAGTTGCCAGATCAGTTACTGCTGCTACAATGGCAGGTTATCAAGATTTAAGTGAGTTTGAACGTGGTGTTATAGTCGGCGCACGAGAGATGGGACATAGCATCTCCGAGGTAGCGATAAAATTTGGATTTTCGCGTACGACCTTTTAACGAGTGTACCGTGAATATCGGGAATCCGGTTAAACATCAAATCTTTGACATCGCTGCGGCCGGAAAAAGATCGTGAAAGAACGGGACAAACGACGACTGACGAGAATCATTAAACGTGACAGACGTGCAGCCCTTTCTCAAATTGGATCAGATTTCAATGCCTACTGCATACCTTCAGACATTAGTCGAGTCCATGCCACGTCGTCTTGCGGCACTTCTGCGTGCTCGCGGGGGCCCTACACNNTTTTTTTTTTTTTTTTTTTTTTTTTTTTTTTTTTTTTTGCTCTTCAGTGTATATTTGTGACCAATTTCTCACTTATTCTTCACTGACGCAAGAATAAATTATTGGGTCTGTTTCGATTTTAGGCCTTGTCTGAGGCCGTGTCTATTTAAAGAATACTTTTTCGAGAGAGCACGCTCTCGCACGACCTGGCGAGAGCACTGCTTCGCGCTCTCTCGCGCTCTCGCTCTGTGAAATTGAGATAACCACTCTCTCGTTTCTCTCAGACGCCACGCAGGCAGCTGATGTAAAAAGGCGGGAAATCATGTTGAGCTAAAATCGCGGGTCATAGCTGTTGTAAATAATTTATACGTGTTCAAAATAATTCACAAATAATTATAGCACTGCCAGAAAAATTATTAGCGCATAAGATACAATTTTTTGTTTTGTTTTATGTATTACCGTCACGTTGCAGCAAAGTGACTAAAAATACAAGACTTTGTCAGAAATACTTATTTATATTTTTTATAAAAACGTGTTTCGTAAATTATTTATTTGAGTAAAACAGTTTCTATTATTCACTTGTACTTAAAATACGGCGTGGTTTTGGCCCAGAAAGCAACTATAACCTTCTTCAAACACGGAAACAATACCAACAAATACGGCGCGTTGTCAGAGAGTGCGAGTATACAACTTCGTGCTCTCTCTCTCTCTCTCTCTCTCTCTCTCTGTGTGTGTGTGTGTGTTCTCTCTCGCTCTTTCACGCTCCGAAAAATTGGGACATCCAGAGGGCGTTCTCTCTGGCGTCATAGTGACGTGATCGCGAGCGCAAGAGTACGTCATTATGACGTCGGAGAGAACAACCTCTGGTCGTCTCCCGTCGTTTGGAGTGAGCGCGAAAGAGCGAGAGCACAGAGAGAGAGAGAGAGAGAGAGAGAAAGAGAGAGCACGAAGTTGTGTACTCGCTAGCGCTCTCTCGCACTCTCTTACCACGCGCCGTATTTCTTTACATAGTTTCCAGTGTTCGAATGAGGTTATAGTGGCTTTCTGGGCCAAAAACCACGTCGCACTCCACCTGTAAATGAACAATTCCATCTGTTTTAGTCAACGAAGTGGCGTGAGTGCATCTACAGCAATGTTAATTTCACGCGTAAGGGAAGGATGCAAAGTTTGCCAGAGAATTAGATCTTAAGCCGGGCTTTCAAAAGTGAACAATTAACGGCCAATACTTGCTCCAAAGTGTTCTAACACAAAACAACTGATTGCATTCACCATTAATTTTTAACAACTGCGCTTTTAATATGACTTTACGACGTGGGGCTACATTTTCTCAATTCACTGACACAATTACTGCAAGCACTCCAGTTAGCATTCACGTTAAAATGCGCATAGTTAGAGGCTCANTTCTCAATTCACTGACACAATTACTGCAAGCACTCCAGTTAGCATTCACGTTAAAATGCGCATAGTTAGAGGCTCATAGGCCAGAATTTGTTTTCCTACGGATGGTTTCAAATGGGCTGAGTTAACCGTGAAACTCTTAGTATTTTATTTCTCGCCGTTTCGATAAGACAGAAAACAGTGGATCGCTGCTGCTTCGTTATTAAAGTCTATTCGCGGTTTATTCACACTT
The DNA here is from genome assembly GCA_002778355.1 of Clitarchus hookeri. Lineage (NCBI taxonomy): Eukaryota > Metazoa > Arthropoda > Insecta > Phasmatodea > Phasmatidae > Clitarchus > Clitarchus hookeri. The sequence goes on along the minus strand of NQII01002242.1, from coordinate 217,608 downwards.
CTTGAATCAAACATTTGAAAAATCACTCCATGGATGACGTGTTTAGTTATTTCCCAAATACGTCATGTATAACAGTCGTTCTATTCCTCTGTTAACATAAAGTGTCTTATTTTTCGTTAAATTAAAGTTTAACTGCATATTTTTATAATTTATATTATATCATTTGTAATAAATATGATTAAAAAATGTGAGAAATGTGTGTGTTGGTAGCACCTAGTAAGAAATAGTTGTCATGCAAAATATCATTACAACTCTGTGCGCACGAATTCGATTCGTTGTTCTTTGGTGTAATTTTATAGACTTAGTTAAGCTTGGTTTGTACGAGGCGGAGGAATACCCTGGAAGTATAACTTTAACAGGGCGTCAGAAAAATGTGAATCAGCCGTTAATGGATTATATATGTTTGGACACTTGGTATAATTTAATGGAAATTTTCTAGTTTCTCTTTATGTCGGTCCTCCTACTTCAAGGTCACATGCACAGAAAATCAAAAGGTAGGCAACCCCATTAAACTACTGCCACAAACTTTTTATTTTTATCCTATGTATCAATTAAAAAAGAGAAATATCGTAAAAATGGTGCAATGAATTATTTTTAGGGCTTTTCCGTGCAGCTTCCTTGTAGGTGTTAGATACAAAAAAAAATATTTTACAGTTGTACCAAGCATTGTACAACTAATACGTATTTCATGTTACATTTTCCTAAATAAAAATTAACAATTCGTATTTTTTAAATAATTTGATGTAAAATCCTTTTTTTTTTTTTTTTTTTTGATTTTCTACAGCTATAATAACAAATACTAACTGACATGTAGTAATGAAAAAAATGTACAATGTAAACTAATGTAGTGGCCTACTACTTTACATGTATGTAATCACCAAATAAAGGTTCATGCATTTTAAAAATCAATGTAAAAAATATGCGAAAAAAAATTTCATATTTAATATATATGTTCATATATATGTGGTTGGTTATTTGGTGATTAAATATGTGTCACGCGGTAGCCTATAACATTAATTAATGTTGTAAATTTTTTCATTTGTACGACTCAGTTCGTATTTGTTATTATGGCTGCTGAAAAACGGAACAAAATTCGGATTGGACATCAAATTATTGAAAATTATGAAGTGTATTTTTTTTTATTCTAGAGAAATGGCATCACATACAATGCAAACAAGTTGAACAATGTTTGGTACATGTATAAAATAATTAATTGGTCGGTATCCAACATTCATTAAGGAAAAGAAGAAAAGTACAAGAGATATCTGCAGCAGTTTAATCCACTGGCTTACATCGCGTGTAATAATAATCCTACTTTTACAGATCTAACTTGCGGGACATTCATCTTCTCGGGAATGCACATCGCTACCTTTGGAGGACCCATCACAGTGCTTTCTTAAAGCCAAACGTGACCTTGGAGAATTGAAAGAAAAAATTACTAGAGATTCCCTTTAAGGCTCCCGCCTACCTGGAGATTTTTCTCCGCGTTTGAGGCCGAGAAGCGCGGAAGCTATAAGGGCGACACTGCCACGCGCATCAAGTGCCCTATCGCCACTAAGCGCAACCACCTGACTGGCGTGCAGTGTTCTCGGCGCTTTGCGTGTACCTGTGGGACTTTCAGCGGCGACCCATTATTTAATTGGTGTAAAAGATTCAATGCAGGGCTCTTGAATAGTTTTGCATGTATCTGACGCGTATGTTCTGAGATACGGCGTTTTTTTGAAAGAAAAAAAAACTTTTTTTTTTTTTTTAAAGACATTTTGGGAGTGTTCTGAAATGGTGTTTCTAACGTGTGTGACTTCTTGAACGCACTCGCTATCCCTCACCCGAAGTGTGTGTTCTTTTCTTAGATCCGCACATTCGACGCACGTTTAACAGCTTCGTTGGAAAATGTGTATTTCAAATACACTGCGACGCAGTTCAAGCGCCATATAGGCGAAGCCTTAAGAGCCCGTATCACCCGCCATATTGAATTTTTTATTTATTTATTCCTAATTTAAATTTAGGAGGATTTATTGAAAAATGTTACAATAGAAGTTTAACTAATTACTTTACCCATCATTACAGACGTAATATATGAACTTCTGACGCACATGCAACAATAAATTTAATTCAAAATTCTATATATTAATTCGTTCTCACTTTTTAACGACAAACAGGGAACACCTACGAGTGTTAACAATCAGGTACAAAAATGTGCACGGAAACATGAAATGTAACGGAAACATGAAATGTAACGGAAACATGAAATGTAACGGAAACATGAAATGTAACGGAAACATGAAATGTAACGCTTCTATAATGAAACATTTTCAGTGATGGCCCTGACTCTTCCGTTTCGACACTGAAACGTATAATTTCTGTATAAGGGGTGACACCCTGCTGAAGGCGAATCCACGCACCACCACAAAGGAAGTTTCAGGACCGTTATACTTTTTCCGTTTCAAACATTTCTGATCATTTTCCTGTAAAGAGGTAACGTGAAAATAAAAAGACAACTGGGCACCACACGAGCTGACTATACATAAAAAAAAACACCAGTTATAAATCTGCCATAACCTGTCGGTTCGTCGCCACGACGAACGCCATCTCAATCCGCATTNAAAAAAAAACACCAGTTATAAATCTGCCATAACCTGTCGGTTCGTCGCCACGACGAACGCCATCTCAATCCGCATTAGAATCGTGTTAATAAAAGTGGATGGTGTAAGATAATCGCAAGAGAAAAACGGCAGTGGTTGGGGGGGGGTTGTTGACAGCCATGTCAATCCTTGCCAGACAGTACGTAACTACGTTTTGGCAGGTCACAAGCGTCTGCGGCTAACTGGAAATTCCTGTAGTGAGCTTCTTCGTCTGCCTTGAACTTGTAAAATACTACGAGCAGATTATTGGATTCCAGTGCTAATACCAGAATTTTTTTTTTGTAACGGCATTGTTGATTTTCTTGTCAACATGTAACAAGTTAACAAAAATTCTTTTGTGAATCCCCAAGAATAAAAACTTTTTTCCAGTTCCATTCAAGAATTTTTCTTTACTGTGCGGGATTCTAACCCGGTAACTCATTGTCGGAAGGTGTATAAAAGCTAAAAATTAACAGGTTGTCGTCCATAGCGCCTCGTCCGCATGGACATTCATTTCTTCCTACTCTGCATTATCCCTGTACCGTACAGAAATACGGCTCTCGGCTTCTAGCAGTTCCTGTTCTACGGCCTTGCTTCGACTGTCGCCCGAGTTGGCGATGGTTCGTGAACCGATTCTCGGAACGTGCTTTCCGTCGAGATTAGCACGCCTGATTCGCATTCGTGAATTTGACGATCCGGTCCCGTCTGATCGCATTCGTCACGCACGGAGTGTGTCCTTAAACCCGCGCTGCCCGTAATAACAGCGCTGCTCCGCACCAGTATTCGATTCGCTGCTCAAAGCGGGGTCTTTCGCACGTAACGAATGTGGAGGTCGGCCGCCTTCTGTTGTTGCTCCCGGCCAATCACGGATGGTTNAGCGGGGTCTTTCGCACGTAACGAATGTGGAGGTCGGCCGCCTTCTGTTGTTGCTCCCGGCCAATCACGGATGGTTCATCAGCGCACGTCAACGGCAGAGGGAAAAAGGGAAGAGTAATCAGTAACCTGCAAATATTTCTTTTTCCAACGAATAGACGATTTCAGAACACTCAGCAGTCATATAACTAAGAGAAAAACTGGAATATGAATTTCACCCTTAAATTCTACTTTAAGGGAGGGATCACCTCCGCCATCTTGGATTTATCCATTTTCCAGCGTAAGTTCCACTGCAAATGTTTATAGGTTGTTTACGGTAAAGTGAGCACTTTTGAACGTCCTGTTTAAGATCTACTTGAATGCACATTATGTATTCCTCCACAATACGTAAAATTAACATCGCCTTGGACCTCGTCACTTTATTCATACGTTGGGCTCAGCTCTCAAGACCTCGTTGTTAAGAGCCACCAAAATCTCTCAACTGAGCTCAACATATGTTGATCAATTGAAACTTCGAAATTATTATACGAGTAAATGGTTTACAACTTTGCTAACTCTTACACTAAAATTCATGAAAAATACTGAAAGTAGAAGAAATAATTTCAGTTTTCACAGATGTTCACCTTAACACATTTAATTCAACGTTTAGGCACGGAACTACTTTCCCCTCCATCGTTACCAACTTTACTGGGCGCATACCAGTCAGTGTTACCATTAAAATATATGCAAATAGGGACAGTGACATTTTTCAAAGGTTGATTTCAAAAGTGCTCATTTTACTATTAACAGCCTTTAACGAAATGTTTTCACACGACCGACTGCATAATAACTTTTCGAACTTCATCAAATTATCGCAGCTTCCATGCTTTATTAATTTTAACGTGTGAAGCCGAAAACAAATAAATGATTATTAGTTGCTGGTGATTACGTAAATGATACCGACAACAGTAGCCAAAAATATAATGCTTGAAAAAAATTGCTTTGTCGAGCAATAAAACGTAAAAGAAAAATCTAAAATGCAGGCTACAGTTGAAAATTCCAGAAATCCAGAATTGTTGAGACTGTTCCACCTTAAGGTTAAACTTTGGCAGCATTTTTCTCACAGCATTTCCACAAGAACGGTTTTATTTGGAAATCTACCTTCATCTGAATGTCTGCAAGTACCTTAAGGCCCCCGTCTACCTGGAACTTTTTCCCACGTTTAGGCCGAGAAGCGCGGGAGCGATAAGGGCGACACTGCCACGCGCATCAAGTACGCCATCGCCGCTAAGCGCAAGGCTCTGAACTGGCGTGCAGTGTTCTCCTCGTGCTGCGTGTACATATGGGACTTTCAGCGGTGACCATATTATTTTATTAGTGGGAAGTCTTTTAGGAAGGTTCAGTGCAGGCCCCTATAGTAGTTTTGTATGTATCTGATGCGCGCATTTTGAGCTACAGCGCCTTGGAAAGGCCGTTTTTTAACGGTTTTGGAGTCCTCTGAAGTAATGTTTCTAACGTACGTGATATTTTGAAAGTACTTAACAGTTCTCGTCTGAAGTCTGTGTTCTTTTCGTGGATCAGCACGTTGGACGCACGCTTAATAGTTTCGCTGAAAAATGTGTAGGTAGACGGCCGCCTTAAAACAACACCTCTCTTGAATCACTCAGCAATGCCTGATTTTCCTCGCACTGCATGACTTCCGCGAACTATATTAAATTCAATGTTTCAGAATTTTAAAATGCCTGTACTGAATACCGTAATCATAATTTGATCAGCATTTGTGCGATTCCATGCACGAACACGGTGTACATACAAGTTAAGTTCGATCTGCAATAGTTTAGAACTTACTTTTAATCAAAGCATTTCTGAGTATCACTTCCGCGGGACTTCACTCCCACGGCGGCGTTCCAAAACATTACTCTGTGATTAAACTTTTCTCTTTGGCTGTCCCAAAACACTTAGATTAAATGTTGTACTCGCTCTAGGAGGCGTCCCAAAACTGCAGAGTAATTACTCTGAGCATCTTGCCAGAGTAAATCTTTTACACGCACTATTTCAGCGAGAAAAGAAGGGTGAAATAAAAAAGGCGGGGAGTTAAGTAGAATTAAACAAATTAAAAAAAAAATGTGGACATTTTGGGCACAGACATACGCGGGGAAAATGACAAATGACGAATGATAAAAATAGTATTTTTATTTAAAAGTTTGCTTTAATGAAGGTTGCATTTTAGATTTAATGTTTATGAATAGCNATGATAAAAATAGTATTTTTATTTAAAAGTTTGCTTTAATGAAGGTTGCATTTTAGATTTAATGTTTATGAATAGCTTAAGCTGTTTATGTATATAACTAATTTTTTTTTTAAAAGAAGGAATTTGGGAAGAGTGATAAATATATTTTGCAATTTACATTGGTTGCTTCATCAGTACATATTTGTAAACACAACATGCTATTTATATCACGCTCAATCCGAAACCACGTTTACTCTTGCTTTACCCATCTGTTGCTGTCTGTTACGTTACTCTCGCAGTAACGCTTTGGAACGTCGCTCATGGGAGTAAGTCGCCCCGGGAGTGAGGCAACTGTCTCGTATCGAGAGTCGTGCGTATTGTGCACCTACCAGGCATCGGCCAACACTTCGTTTTGATGGTTGGATTTCTTGAAAGTGCGATCAGGGCAGCAAGACAAGACGACAACAAAATTAACAATCTGTCATTTAAAAACGAATTGCGCAATCTCGTCATGCAATGTGATGCAACATAAGGGTTGCATTCCATTTTATTTATGTGGAATAATATGATTACAACATGCTCTGCAGTGGTTGTAGGTCATAATGCAATTATATACGGTGTCCAGGCACTCTCTTCAATATTTGCAATTTACGTAATAATTGCAATTAAGTAGTGTTTCAGCGTCTACTGCCTCCAAATTCAAAGAATTGTACTACTTTAGAAATCACTTTAGTCCATAAATTTGTACTACATTTTCAAAATTATTTTTCCTGAAGAAACTGCAGCCGATTTCGTGGGTTGAATTCGTGCGTAGCCTATATATATATATATATGCACGTCACAGACATATATTTATAAACATTCCTAAGTGCATACATAAATACACGTACGTGCCTACATATACATACATTGACATACATAAATACATACGCAGTATCACTTTATATAATTTCAGTTTAGCTACAACAAAATTAGCAAAATTTCTTTCACAAAATAAGCTGCTGCAATTTCTGCGTTAGTGAGCCCAAGCCTTTCACTCAGGTGTGTATTGGAAATTTTTCGCTTCTCCTCCATCGCCTTCATTAAATCCAAAATATTATATTTGCAATTTTGATATTTCTATACCTAACGTTGTTTTCCTCATTTTAATCATTTTGCGCTTTGCGTGTAACAGGGGAAATTTCGCACACCGCAGTCTGCAAGTTGACCGAATTTGTGTTAATTACACTTCAAAATATAGTAATTAGTTTTTATTAAAAACAATAAGTTGTGGGTAAAATTATGTTTTCACGAAGGGGGGAGTTTATAAATTCTCAGCCCCAAGAACATATTTTGAACTGTCCAATGTTTAAGAAAGGGTTACTTTTGATCTGAATAAAAGTTTAAAACATATGGAATTCAAGCTGCAAAAAAAAAAACCATTGATCTTGTGATGAAAGTCAAAGAAATCAAGAGTTCTTTTGTGCAAAAAGCACAATTACGCTCTTTCAATATTTTTCAAAAGACACTGAAATATGAAAGGACAGGGTCCTTACTTGGAGACACACATTTCTACTATTAAGGTTCCTGTACATTGCATAGCGATCTGAATTGGTGTTGGAACTCCACGCACATAAACACACGCTACTTCAGAAATAATTTATCAGATATCTTTTGTTGGATTTCAACATGCGAAACACGAATATGCCCTAAGGCCTTTAGCGACGGTACATTTCAGAATGGCGAATGCCCTGAGATGATAAAAGCAGGTAAAATACTTTATTAATGTATGTGCCATCATGTCCTACTTCTAAGCTTCCAGGTATCTCGTATCTTAAGGGAGTAATCCTTACAGTTGGACATTTCAAAGCGTTTCGAACCGTAGATCGGCGGGATATATTCCTTCACGTCCCTGGTGGCATCAAAGACGCCTTGTTGACAGAGGACAGCCGACTCCGAAGACCAACGCGCGCGTCTCTCGTCAGATACTTCCGTATCAAGACTCGTGCAGAAGCTCCGTATCCGGGGATTATCCCGACAGAGAGAGAGAGAGAGAGAGAGAGAGAGAGAGAGAGGTCACGTGATGAATCGAAACCAATCCACCGTCCTTTCAGACGGTACGCTTAGCGGAGCAGACGGAAGCACGTCCTCCGAGGATGAGTGTAATGCAAGCAGCGGCCTCTCGTCACGTCGAGCACTGCTTGCTCAGATACATTACACAGTTTCGTGTGTACATTCACCGCACGCTCGTGTTTACCCGCGGGCCGCATTTGCTCGTATTGTTAGGCGAGTATTGTGCTCGCTCCACCCCAGAGACAATATTTGACAAAGCGACGACTCTTCACCGAGCGAACTAAGGCATTAAAAAAATTTTTTTTTCTAAAAAAGCAACACAGTGGCGTTTTTAGCTTGTGCGCCGTATCTAAATCCCGGCACACACCCTCCATGATTTTCGACTGAGATTCCATACTTCAACTGTTATGGCAACTATGATGATTCCGTCCTTAGGCGCCCGTCTACCTGGAACTTTTTCCCACGTTTAGGCCGAGAAGCGCGGGAGCGATAAGGGCGACACTGCCACGCGCATCAAGTTCGCCATCGCCGCTAAGCGCAAGGCTCTGAACTGGCGTGCAGTGCTCTCGTCGTGCTGCGTGTACCTTTGGGACTTTCAGCGCTGACCATATTATTTTATTAGTGGGAAGTCTTTAGGAAGGTTCAGTGCAGGCCCCTATAGTAGTTTTGTATGTACCTGATGCGTGCATTTTGAATTACAGCGCCTTGGAAAGGCCGGTTTTTAGCGGTTTTGGAGTACTCTGAATTGATGTTTCTAACGTGCGTGATATTTTGAAAGTACTTAACAGCTCTCGTCTGAAGTGTGTGTTCTTTTCGTAGATCANATAGTTTCGTAGGAAAACGTGTATTTGGAACACTCTGCAACGCTGTTCAAGCGCCAGGTAGACGGGCGCCTTAAGTTTGACAGCTGTAACCCGCACTCTTTGCACGGCAGTTTCTGTTAGTCCAAAAGCGCAGTTAGCCTNGAAAAACGTGTATTTGGAACACTGCAACGCAGTTCAAGCGCCAGGTAGACTGGCGCCTTAAGTTTGACAGCTGTAACCCGCACTCTTTGCACGGCAGTTTCTGTTAGTCCAAAAGCGCAGTTAGCCTGGAGAGTTGCAGCTACTGCTTCATAAAGAATAACATTTGTGTGCGACGTCTTGTACTTGTTAATAAGCACGGTTACCGGTCACCTAGCGCAAAACTGCAAAAACAACACGCCGGTCGCTATTAATTTTAAAACGGTCCAGACCTCTCGCCATATATTTAAGACACACTTTCACCCAGTTATTACTACTGCCATATTGTAGGTATAGTCTGTTCACGGTATCTTGACATTTTCCAAAGGGGAAAAAAACCGCCGGGATGCAAGAATTTACTTTATTCTCTGTGCGTATAACAGGTTGGCGTAAAAAGCAAAACTTAACTCTGGATAACGTTTTCAGCAAAACGCACATTTGTGTACACTGGCTTGGACGTGGCAAATAAAAGATTATAAATATGTTATTATGAACATATAAAAGTTTATAGCTGAAAAATGTAACAACGCCGTAAGTTAACTGCGTGTGTATTTCTGTTACTGGGTCTCTTAATCTTTGAGGAGAAATTAACTTTATTTATATATGACAAACCCTATCAATTTTTTTTTTCATTTCAAATTCATCCTACAGTTGTAAAGATTGTACCGTATATGTAATTTCGGTCTTGCGTACATTCTTCACGCATACACGATGTGAACTATTCTACGAAAACTGTGACCATTATAGTTTTAATATTTATTCATTTATTTAAAGCCTAATCTTGTTTACCAGATTGCTACGCGAGGAGACGAAGAGGCTGGCTGCTTACAAACTGAGTTGACCTAATCAACATCAATGGTACACACACGTGTACACGATACCCGGTGTTCTGAAATAACACTGTTATTTCGTCAGCCAACTGGAGCGCAACACATGAAAGCCGTTCTGATGTTTTGCACGACCAGATTGATTTGAACGAGAAGTGACTTTGATCGGGGCATGTCTTGGAGCCGACGTAACCGTATTACCGAGCTGAACACGTCTTGAAGCGAAGAAGTTCTGTGTCCAGGGCGACCGCGGCCTAAGACATCTGAAAGAACACCAATATTTAATAAACTCCCTCATTTTAATCGTAGTTATCAATCATTTCCACACGCTGTCCAATAATTAGAAATGAAACTTCTAGGTGCATGGATTCCCCTTAGTGATTATTTAATCACAGACACAAGCTGCGAATTCCTCACTGAGACAAATGATTTTGTTTTCGATACCAAACAAAATTATTTCACTCCGGTAGAGTCAAATTAATATTTCGCTTGGAATGAATAAGAATTTGGTTCGCTGGAACAATATAATGTGTTTTGTATTACAGAATTTGTGGTTTCAACAAAATCATCTAGTTCCAGTACCAGCACTTATTTATTTGGCTGAAAGGAAATCGGATCATTTGATTATCTTAGTGTGAATTCACAGCTCGAGAATTTCTTTATAATTTGTGTTGCAATTAAAATAATACAGGTGTTAGTAATGTATTTTAAAATACTTTATAATGGCACAAACAGTCCCAATGAAACAATTTCGACAAATAATCAAAAAGTAAATCTATATAACCTGAAGATATTCTACATGAACGTTATGAATTAGATAGGTTATTTAATGAAAAGGAGAATATTTAGTTAATCTGGTACAAACAATTCATTAAGAGCGCCAAACAAATTTTATTTTATTCAACAAAACCTTTTCGTCGGTGCATATTTGCTGTTCACCTCAAAGTTGGTGTAACGACTTTCATGAGGTGGTGATAAGCTTATCACTACCAACCGAACGACATAAAATGAAGCAATATGTTTCAATTATCGACACTAGGCAAATTAATAGTTATAATGATCGCTTGAAACAGGCGCTTGAAACGTGTGTGCGATTTTGCAGTGCTAATCGTCTCAGTGACTGGTACGTTTCGTATTCACTATATATTTTGCTTCGTCACACATGATTCATAAGCTGTACTTGCAAATGTTTATTACTCGCTCGTTGCATTCTAGGGTGTGGTGATTTATACATACGTCCATCTCACAACCGAAGCTAATTAGGAGTGGTGTTTACAAGCCCATTAACTTCAGTAATGCATTTTACGACCATCCAGGCGTTTACGACTACGGGTTATTTTTTTCGAAAAGATAAGATATTGCTCGTATGTTGCATGCTTACGTGACTAAACAATAAAAACGATCGAAGGTGTTGGGAAAGAAACTTCAAAAATGAAGTAGTATTCAGATAGCAATTGCGTATTCGTTAGTTTGGCAACGCGTAGAAATTCTTAAGAAAGTTTACCTTCAGCTGCAAGGAAACACTTCTGATGAATATTGAAGCTGTAAGGATAAATATATTATCATAATTACTGTATAAAGAACATTTTTAATAAAATAACTATCTGCCAAGAGTATATAGCATACGAGCTGTTGTCTGTAGGTGCACTTTGTGCATATACGAGTCATATATACATATATATACACACACCTCCATCTCTTTCTGGTATATTCTGTTATCATGTTAGAATGTGAGGGCAAGGTGACGCATAAATGTAGCAGATGCACATAAATATGTAGAGTTTTCGTTATATACATATAAATTACAGATTAAAACACTGAGATGCGATTCCTTATGTAAAATGAGATGTAAAATGCAATATGACATATGACCCTAAAAGTGATTTTCAAGGAAGTTAACCATCCTTGAAAACAAGGGTTGCCAATCAGTAGGCATGTGCGAAGGTCGTTTTATTAAATGTGAAGCGAAGTCGAAGCGAAGCTTGCATCATGCGAAGGAATTTCAAAGAAAAATCGAAGTCGAACGATTAAAAAATCTATATATTAATTTATAGTAGGCTACAGTTTTCAAGTGCACTCCACTCATTTGTACTGTTACTGCCAAAAAAAATGTATGCCTGCTAGACACTGAGCAATGGAATAAAACATATCCTAATCTTGTACTGCTGAAAAACTGAAATATCAAAATCTGCAAGAAAGTAATCATTATACATTTAGATACCTACAAACTTTATAAAAACTACCATACTCCATATATCCAGTCTCATTTGGCACCAGGTCACAGTGATTTCAATGGGTGCCTATCAACATTTGGCCTCTTCCTTTTCCTCCTCCAAGGACACTTGTCAATGTCAGGCTAGATAGTAAACTTGCTGGATTGTGGTNAGGGCACAGTGATTTCAATGGGTGCCTATCAATATTTGGCCTCTTCCTTTTCCTCCTCCAAGGACACTTGTCAATGTCAGGCTAGATAGTAAACTTGCTGGATTGTGGTGGCATTAGGGCCTCAAAGCAAGAGAGTTGAGCCACTTTGTGTTAACTGTTATATGACATCGCTGCACATGTCAAAATTAGAAAGGCTGCGAGAAACATAAATTTTTCGAGACAGAAAATACACACTGTATTTGTGTTTAGTTATGGTGACTGGTGTGTGTCAGGCATGGTATTGCAAGCCTAACAAAGTGGAGAGAGGGAGAAAGAGAAAGAAAGAAACAAAGGAAAGGGAGTTGCTGTAAAAACCATTCTCTGCTGCCCCATGGTGGCTGACTGACCCTTGTCAATGTACAGCTGGTAGATTATCTCAGCAGGTTGGAGATTGGGATTCAAACTTTGTTTGAAAAACAGTGTAAGTTGAGCCTCTTTTCCATTGTGGTTTTACTTTCCCAGTGTGCTTCCTTTCATGGGAGAATTTTGAAATATCTACAACCACTCCAACCATTGCAATTTTCGCATAAGATATTCGAAGTTCGAATGCGAATAATTCGTTAATTACTGTTAGCAACTTTTCGAATTTTCGAATACCTGCACACCCATTTTAATGATACTGGATGGTAGTTTTGATACTACTTTCGGTGGAAAAAACACTCGGTGAAAATCTTTGACTTTTCACTCGAAGATTTTTTTATTCGAAGATGAAGTCGAATGCACAAAAGNGTAGAGGGAGAAAGATAAAGAAACAAAGGAAAGGAGTTGCTGTAAAAACCATTCTCTGCTGCCCCATGGTGGCTGACTGGCCCTTGTCAATGTACAGCTGGTAGATTATCTCAGCAGGGTGGAGCTTGGGATTCAAACTTTGTTTGAAAAACAGTGTAAGTTGAGCCTCTTTTCCATTGTGGTTTTCCTTTCCCAGTGTGCTTCCTTTCATGGGAGAATTTTGAAATATCTACAACCACTCCAACTATTGCAATTTTCGCATAAGATATTCGAAGTTCGAATGCGAATAATTCGTTAATTACTGTTAGCAACTTTTCGAATTTTCGAATACCTGCACACCCATTTTAATGATACTGGATGCTAGTTTTGATACTACTTTCGGTGGGAAAAACACTCGGTGAAAATCTTTGACTTTTCACTCGAAGATTTTTTTATTCGAAGATGAAGTCGAATGCACAAAAGTCTTCAATTCTACTTCGAAAATGCGAAGCTTCGCACACCCCTACCAATCAGTTTATTTCACCCGGAGTGAATTTTATAATGAGTTAATAATACCATTGTGCTTATATATGTATATAAAATCGTGCTCTTAATGATTAAATGGCTCATTCCACTAAGATCCTCGAATCCTCTTGCTCGACTGAGGATTATTCGAGTCTTACTTCGAGGAGCTTCAAAAAATCTGCTTGCCTCAATATTCCATTATTTTTTTTAAATTTCTGGTGAAAAAAGTGATTTTTGGGCAAAATAATTAATTTCGGAAGTGATTTTTGGAGTGAAACAGTAAATTTTGTCAATAACATGGCCGGCCGCGCCTTTGACGTTAACCAACATGGCGGAAGAATCCGAAATCCTGTCCCTGAACCCTGTCCTAAAAGCACCTATACGTAAACTACTATTCTGCCCCAGAGTTCTTACGTGGAAAAAGTTACCAATCCATGCACATTATTCTGTGAACAGTACATCTTACTAGGTTTAATTTTACATTTTTTTAATCGTAAAATTTTACTAGTTTACAGTACCATGACAGTAGGCCTATTCAGTGCCAACACAGGTTTCGATGACTGCACTACAATAGTCTACGCATGGAAACTCGAAGCTAACACTTGACACATCTGNTGACTGCACTACAATATTCTACGCATGGAAACTCGAAGCTAACACTTGACACATCTGAAACTATAAACAGCGTTCGTATTACGTAGCACATCGTTCACAAGTGCACACTTGCATAAAGGCAGAAAGTGAAATGAANACTATAAACAGCGTTCGTATTACGTAGCACATCGTTCACAAGTGCACACTTGCATAAAGGCAGAAAGTGAAATGAACAGTGGAATGTTCAAACTTGAAAAGTGCATAGGTTAGAACTATACAAGTTGTTTTTTTTTGCATAACATGTCCAAATTAAAACAAGAGCACCTGTGGGCTAGTAGAAACAATAAATACTAGTAATAAAATGTTTGAAAAGGTCATCTAGTATTTTTTANACTATAAACAGCGTTCGTATTACGTAGCACATCGTTCACAAGTGCACACTTGCATAAAGGCAGAAAGTGAAATGAATAGTGGAATGTTCAAACTTGAAAAGTGCATAGGTTAGAACTATACAAGTTGTTTTTTTAATAACATGTCCAAATTAAAAGAAGAGCACCTGTGGGCTAGTAGAAACAATAAATACTAGTAATAAAATGTTTGAAAAGGTCATCTAGTATTTTTTAATTTAAGTTGTTATTAGCGAAAACAACGCAGGGAGTTCGCAGCTTTACGTACCTGCGTGCACAACAAGTTGCATATCACGAAGGCGAACGGAATTGGCGCTNTGCCTGCGTGCACAACAAGTTGCATATCACGAAGGCGAACGGAATTGGCGCTCCAAGCGGAGAACTCCTGCACATACGACACCATAAATGTGGAATTGGCAATTTGGTAGTAAAGGCTGCCAGAAGTGATTGCATTTTATTTCCAGCAGTACGCAAACAACAGCATTGGTGACGTACAGTCTTNCAGTAAAGGCTGCCAGAAGTGATTGCATTTTATTTCCAGCAGTACGCAAACAACAGCATTGGTGACGTACAGTCTTCGCGTATTTTCATGGTGGCCCACGTAAAGGAGATATGCAACATGTCGTGCACGCAGCAATGTGTTTTTGCGGACTCCCTGCGTGGTTTTGCTAGTTTCAATTAAAATTTAAAATTACTGGATGACCTTTCCAAAAGTTTTGTCGCCAGGATTTGTTGTTTATATTAGTCCATAGATGCTGTGATTCGAATTTCGATATGTTATAGGCCATTCGCGATTACTTCACGTTTTTTGAAGACCTGTAAAGTTGTACTTTCAGGATATTCCTTCGCCTCGTGTAAACTAAGCTTAACAGTTTCTACAAAATTGCACCAAAGGGACAGAGCACCGTAATCGTGTGCACTCAGTGTAACACAATTTTTGCATAATAACTATTTCTTACTAGGCATTACAAACACACCTATTTCCTCCCTGTTTTTAATCATTGTAATTATGAATTAAATATTTTAATTAATAGATAAAATATAAGTGAAAGATAAATTTAACCGAAAAATAACGTNATTGTAATTATGAATTAAATATTTTAATTAATAGATAAAATATAAGTGAAAGATAAATTTAACCGAAAAATAACGTAATTTTATGGTGACACAAGTATAAATCACTTGTTATGTATGACATATTTAGGAAACAACCAGACACGTCGTACAGGGGATGTTTTTTTTCAAAGGTTAGATTAAAAGAGTGTGAAGAAGCCGCGAATAGACTGTGAGCCCAGGGTATAGTCAACAGCACCTCATGTGTGAAAGTGCCAACACCCTGACCGTCCAAAGTGCAATAACCACCAACAACTCAGCAGTTGGCAAATAGCAGGAAAAATACGAATTCAAATTCTCTCTCTTAAACAGGTCAAAACTCCTCATCCATCCAAAACTAGAATACGTTAAAGGCATAGGAGAAAATATGGGATACTTTGCCACAGGAACCCTTTTACACGCTCAGTGAAACAAATAATGTTACACTTTTGGGCCTTAATTTATACCAGAATTAGCTTTATAAATAATTATATAAAAATGGTGCCCAAACGTGAGATTACAAAACCATTATTAAAAGTTGCTCACGCGAGCATATTAAAACCCGTACGATGATTACATTATTTACAAGCCACGTGGCTTCTTCCAGATATATTTGTGCACATTGAATGCTTTATACTTTACAAGAAAATGCACTAAACACAGGCAATCGTGCCTATAAAATTTTTCATCGTGAAAACCCAACACAAAATATGGAGCACCAAATGCCCATATTGACTTTGACCAAAAGGGTTCCTTAATAAAATACTTATCTCAAATGCACGATGACGATGACGCAGACGGGAGCCGAATACCTCGAGACGACCCCAGTCTCGCCATTTTATACATCAGAATTTTACACCCACTCTCTACCGGCGAAGAAATATTGCAACATTGCGATTTTCATAATCAGTTGGCCTAGGGCATAATAGCCAATATAAATTCTTTATTTAAACTGACGCATGCGCATGTAATAAAAAAACAGTCTTTTTACCTTTTTCTGGTCTTCGTTATTGTGCGTCTTGCAACTCCGCCAACGCTTGGGAAAGGGGACGAATGAAGGAGCAGTGACGTCATGAGTCACGTGATCACCCTCCCGGCAGCGCTAGCGACGACACTCGTTGCGCCGTCTACCGGACTGCGGTCTCTGCTGGAAGGCAGACCCATTTGTCGGCGTTTGGTGGTCGATTTTTCGTCAAGGATGGCGAGGTCCACAAGCCAGTGGACGAAACCTCCAACTTCATTTAAAGGTAAAAGAACACCACAATGTCCCCTTTTCAGGCTGCACATAATTATTTCCACCGGGATGCGGAAATTTTTTGGTCGTGACTCGTAAGATGCTTACGGAAGACTCCCAGACGTCTCAAGACTATACAAATTTCCTTAAATTTACTAAGCATTTTACAATCACAAAAATCTATTTATATATATGCATGTATGAGTGACGGCGAGTAGTGGTGGGATATTTGCTTATCACCTGCGAGACTTGTGAGAAACCAATTAGCATAAAAAATGTCGGGAAGATGAAAGGGAGCGCCAGCGAATCAAGACATTTCTATGGGCACTGTGTGAATGTATTCATAAAGATCACACGTATGGGACGAAGAAATTTTAAGGGCTTCGACTCAAATGCAAGAAGAAGTGGGAATAAGTAGTAGCAGTGTTACTGGTGGACGTATGTACGTGCGGTGTTTGGAGTGAAGAGATTTGGGCGGCTCCTTAACAGCGAGGTCTTGAGAGCCGATGAGGGTGAAGCGAGGTGAGTATGGAGCAGCGCTGGAAACTGCTGATCCCTAAGTAAACCCACCTACCAGAGGCATCGTCTAGCACGATTCCCACACGCGAAAATCCGGGTGCGATCCCGCCGGGAATCGAACCCGGTTCGCCTTGGTGGGAGGCGAGTGATCTGTCTACTGCATCACCGCGGCCCCTACGTACAGAGTTTGGTTTTCACGGTGAGGTATAACTTTTGCTGTTCGTAGTTTACACATCGGCCCCACATCAACAAATTCTTTCATAAAGTTAAATTGTTATTAAAATGAAACTCTTGCCCATCACCCACATGGAGGGTAGAAGGTTTAGTAGTACTCCATATATATTTCCTGCACAACTAATTTGAAAATTTAGGGAACTTTTTCCATTTTCAT